>JACEFZ010020665.1:40000-50000 GCA_014155875.1 Cepaea nemoralis | reverse complement strand
GCATCTTGCCTGCCGTTTTGACAGATGATAGTTTATGATATTTTGCCTAAAATAGGGCGTAAGGGTTCGTAATCGGAACTGATCTGGTGTTTCCCTTGGAGGTCGAATAGCAAATACCTATATGGAGCAGCTGTCGTGTCCTTAAAACTCTCTTGGAATCCGATCTGGACACATCTGTTTGGTCAGGTGGCTTGAAGTCACATGAGGGGGGGGGGGGGGGGTGCGCATACCATATTACTGGCTTGCTCATTGGTTTTTCTGTCTGTCTGCGGTATTCTTTGCATTTTCCCCAGATACCACATTTCCACTACCATTAAATGTTGTTCACCCTGTCTTCTCATTGTTCCCATTTCATATCCATACAAAATTACAGGTTCTATGTAGCTGCTAAGTGTTCTTCAACACTTTATCTCATTGCAATTGACATCATGAATATACCAAGTGACGGCAAAAATTAACATTTTCGAACTGTGCTTATATGGACTAAGATAAATGTCATGGCATCAAAATTAAACAAACAAACAAATTATTTTAAGAATTGATATTTAAGAACAAAAGATGACGATATGAGATCAATCTAATATACTGAAAGTGCTTCATTGACACACAGAGACACAACTAAGGGATATAAGGAAGTAAGAAAAGGATCCCGTTCATAGTCCTTGAGGCGTATGTGGTATACGATAAAAGTTATTTGCATATCCTTTACAGGACGTAGCAGTCAACTCCAGCATTTTTGGGCAGTTTGTGATTCCTGGGAAAGTTCACATTCAGTAGTTTTCCTTTGCTTTCTGATCGACAGGCACTCAAACCATTGTATGGAAACCACCACAAGGCGATCAGCTTCCAAATCACCCTCAGCTGTGTTTTGAACGCGGTATGCAGGATTACAAATTGCAATAGTAACCCCTTCACCACCCAGCCGGTGGGTATATGCTACCACCCCTTATTGGTATAGACCAGGGGTCACCAAACTACGGCCCGCGACGTCATTTCATCCGGCCCGCCGTCGGTACTCGAACTTGCTTGATATAACTATGAAACACGAGACGTTGTGATACAATTTAAATGTAAATATTATGTTTAGAATAATAGGAGATCTTCACACGTGCGGAGACCTCCTGGCTGCACTAGATTGTTTATTTAGGTGGCCCTATTTATACATTTTGCGAACCTTATTATGAGATATATTCTATTACCAAATGAAGCCGCCTGCCGCGACTTTACAAGAGTATGGAGTAGCATATCCCTTGACACCCTGGTAAAAAATGTAAAGGATGCTGGGATGTTGTGTTGGCGTGCCTATAACAGCCCAGTAAAGCCATGTTCCCGCTTCTTTGGCATTGGGAACAACTTAGGCCGAAGAGATGCTGATGTCTAATTTTCAGCAGAGGGTTTGAACTTAAACCCCTGAGCCACTACCAAGTAGATGGGCGAACATGCCCCAGGCACGGCCGAGCGTAGCCACTGTTTTTCCAGACCGCAGTTGAGAGGGTAGACAGGCCCTGTGAAGATCCAAAAGATCCAAGAGGATCTTGATTGTGGATTGACGATTATCTGCTGTGTGGTGAGTTTTGAACGAACCTTCATAGTTTAAA
This sequence comes from Cepaea nemoralis, assembly GCA_014155875.1. NCBI lineage: Eukaryota > Metazoa > Mollusca > Gastropoda > Stylommatophora > Helicidae > Cepaea > Cepaea nemoralis. Next base: position 48,402 of record JACEFZ010020665.1, on the reverse strand, counting down.
TAGGAACATAGGAATAGAATAGCTATGTCTGTGCCCGAGAACAATAATGGAGGGGTATATGCCTGGGAAGAGAGGAAGAGGAAGGCCAAAGAGAAGATGGGTGCAGGATGTGGCGGATGATCTCAAGATGGATGTATCTGAAGCGGGAAATCTTGCTTATGATCGAGGGGTTTTCCGGAAAGTTGTTATGGGAGCGAGGTTCTACAAAGGACATGCTACTGAATGAATGACCTTTGTTCCATCTTCTTGTCTGATAATTGCTGTGTTGTGTATCAGACTACAGTTACAGTGTTGGATGATTATCCATGCTGTGATGAGGATCACTGGTACCGTGTTGGATGACAACCCATGCTGTGATGGAAGATCACTGGTACTGTGTTGGATGACTACCCAAACTGTGATGGAATATCAATGATACTGTGTAGGATGATCATGTGTATGTTTATTCATGGGGATGTCTATTTTGTCATTGCATCTAATCATGAATTTTATATATTAGGGAATTGGCATTATTAATCAGATGTTGTTGTATCTTTATAATTACATGTGTCTGATTCCCTGTACATGACCTGAATTTCTTCTGATATCTATATCTGTTTATTCTTGTTAGCCGTAGAGACAGAATGAGATTCTCTTTGTCTTCTTATTCCTCTCTTCTTCTACGGCCCATGAACAGTCGGCGTTTTGCTATTATCTCTATCATCTCTGTGCGGTTACACAAAGGTACCTATAAACTGTATATTTACCTTTGATGAGCTGTAGCTTCACCAGTGACCCCTAGTCCTCTGCTTTTCTTGTGTTTCAATAGGATTTTAATTATGTTTCTAATGTAATGTCATTTTCATTTTCAGATCCCGTGTACTTCACCCTTAATTATGGCTAGTAGGAAAAGAAAAGTGGACGCCGAGTGAGGAGTAACGTACTTCTTTGTGGAAACAAAGGACCAGAAAACCAACTGCGTAATATGCAGCGAAAGTGTTGCCGTTGTGAAAGAGTACAATCTTCGGCGTCACTACGAAACAAAACATCCATCAACATATTAAAAGTTTTCTGGGAAATATGAGACAATTAAACGTGGTTTTGAAACGTAAAGAAATCTCTTCACGAGAAAATTTGCCGAAAATGAATCTGTCACTCGTACAAGTTACAAAACAGTGCATAAGATGGCAGAACGAGGAAAACCGTTTACTGATGGCAACGTCATTAAAGAGTGTGTGTGATCGAAGCAGCAAATGACCTGAGAAAGCCGATTTGTTTGGAACTATCAGCCTTTCGACAAGTTCAGTTGTGCGGAGAACAGAAGAACTTGGAGAGAACATAGTGCTACAGATACGCGAGAAAGTTAGGAACTTGTTGTAGTATTCTCTGGCGCGGGAAGAGTCTATTGATCTCTCGAGTACGTCACAACTTCTCGTGTTCATTTGTGGTGTCAATTTGGATTTTCAGATAACGGAAGAGTTGGCGTCCGTTTGCAGCATGCATGGAACAACAACTGGGAAAGTCATTTTCGTGGAAGTGCAAACAATTTTCCAAGACTATAACCTTCGGTGGAATCAGCTTCGAGGTGTTACAGTTGATGAGGGAAACAAACGTGACTGGAGTGAGGAAGGGTCTGTTGGGGCAGATCAGGACTCATTTGGAGGATTTGCAAATTCCGGGCGCTCTGTTCATACACTGCATCGTACATCAGCAAGTACTCTGTGGAAAAGATTTAGATATTTCTTTGTACTGAAACCAGTAGTTTCTGCTGTGAACTTCATTCGGGAACATGCACTCATGTTCATAGTGAAGCAATATGCAGCGTACAGTTGTCGTCTGCTGGAGTAATTCGTTGCACTCCAAACAATTAGTGCTTCATACGTACGTCCCAGCTTCCCCAAACACAGCGTTAGACCATACCAGTAACTATTGTAACTGATGTAATGAATCTTTAGCACATTAGTGCTTCATACGTACATCCCAGCTTCCCCAAACACAGCGTTAGACCATACCAGTAACTATTGTAACTGATTTAATGAATCTTTAGCACAATTTTTTGATGATATGTACTTCATTTTTCAGATGTTTTCTACATACAAAGTGTAGTGAGACTTTACAAACATCCAGTAGCTACGTTTTCTACAGACATCCTTCCGTGTCTTTCCTTTACCTCCCCTGCGCAGTAATTATTCTCTTCGGGCTAACATTTAATGAAACACCTCTTCTCTTAATATAATCTTATTTTGTACCTGGGAGTCGAGGTGGTGTACTGCCTAGACGCTTTTCTGTCCACCTGGTGGTCATTGGTTCGAAGTCGCATCGGGACGGATTATTAAAATTGATCTGGTCTCCCAGGTCGTCCTAGCCTAAAATGGATGCAAGAAACTAGGAACTAAACTCGCCCGACGTGATGATGATCACTTCGCTTCTAAAGTGTCGGATGGTCTTCAAAGTATGAGTCTAGCACCATATGCCAAAAATACTGTAAGGCGTCGAATACTGTCCTTTACAACAGATCTTCACTTTCTTCTTTCCAGATCATCATCATTGTATCATGCCAATAAGCATGGGGGTGTGTGTGTGTGTGTGTGTGTGTGTCATGTTTTGCCATCTTACACGATCACCAGTTTCATAGAACAGTTCTGTGTTCTTGTCACGAGCATGCCATGTTGCCAAGCCATCAAGGCATTTACTTCTCTGTCTTCCCGATGCCAGTTGTCACCAAGTTCTCTAATTTATGTCTTCTCATAACGTGCCAAAAATATTTGTCTAGCTGTAGGTTATGGTTTCCAATTTCACGACGTTAGGCAGAGGATCTATTTTTGGAGACAGTGATTACGGTCATCGACCAGTATAATCACTGCTAAGAAGGAAATCAATGGTAAACTACCTTCTATGCATATGGCAAGAAAGCCATTTTTGTAGTTTGATAAAGAATGAGAGAAATGGCATAAGTGGGTGCTCCACGTGAACGACCTCGAGATAGTCATGTGCACCATGTGACTCTAGACCGCCAGCAAGCGACTGATTGCAAGTGTGTCACGCCAAGTAAAAACCTCACAGGTCAGTGTATATGCCTTCGGCATACATTTGTGTACGTTCTGCTTCCTATAGACATATTCTATCCACAGCTTCTATGCTTGACAATATTTATCTCTATATACACAGATGGGGTGTGACCAGGAGCTGGAAAGACGGGTACTCAGGGACAGAAACAGCAGCTTGAGGGGCTATCAGGGGCACTTGTGTCAGCAGATATATTTAGACGCTGCCTCTCTTGTACAGAATGGAACTGTACACCTCATGCAGCAGGACTTGTTTATGGAGCAGGGTACGGTAGAATACGTGTGCTGATTGTGTGTGAAATATTTCATTCAGTTGGCTTGCGCGAAATTTCAATCTCTGACCTCAGAATGTCGTTTTATACGAAGACTCTTGAAATGAAAAAAAAAATTGTAATTGCAGTTCGAAGAAATCTGCCGTTGACATGCAATTTGACAGCTTTGTCGGTTTCCGAGGCCGTCAAAGGTGTCCCCAAATTGACATCACGGTGCAAACGAAATATATGGCTATAAAATGTAACTAGTTATCACCAGCGAAACAGACGTCTGTTATGTATGACGTTAATCAGTTCATCTAAGCATGCCATCTACAAGACATTCTATGTGTTTTTTGAAATAATACAACCAGATTACGTGACGGCGACCATTAGTTTTGAATTGCCAATTGCAAATAAAGGTTTTCAGTTTACCAACGCCCAGACACTATCAAATAGGGTAGGTGGAGATCTTGTAAAGATACGGAGACCTTCCTTTGTCTGCTGTAGTGCTCACCGACTGTGCCCCAGAAGAACCTGTTGTTTTCTGGATTGTGAAAAGGGTTTTCATTTATTGGAGTCAGGATGGTAAAAATAATTGTCTGCGGACTCCGTGCCAAAATATCATCTCCGCTGAGACTGGCGTGAAGAGCTAACGTTCCCCTCTCCAAGGTGAGAAACCATCGAGGTGTACAAGGCTGGTACTGACACTGATGAGGAAACAACCAGGTCATGGATAAGAACAGCACATACAAGCTAGATGAGATTAGGCTTAGGTTGATGCAGTGCAAACCGCCTAAGACGATCTCGGATGTGGCGAATTTATGTTATGAAGAGCAAAATTGCATTTTACGTTGTAAATGCATTGCTACGTGCTTGAACTCGTATAAGAGGAATTTCTGATAAGAAGAATCCTTTCTTGGGTCACAGGTGAGTTCGCCTTATCATAAATGCACTGTAATGTGTTTTGTACAGGTTGTAGGATTTTAGTCTCAACAGACCCCGAAGCCAAGGAGAGTCTGAATTATGCTGTGTGACTTGCTTAAATCTTTAAAGGCGATAGCAGTCGTGGAGCGACTGTTGCTTTCTGTGAATATAAGTGGGTTGATAATGTGAGGACATCTGATCGGGAACCAGAACTGGAAACCAAAACAAAGATAACTATAAACCAAGATAACACAAACATGCAGAATGAGGATAGACCGACCGACTAAAATGGCAAGAGGATATGTGGACTACTGAGCAGACAGTAACAAACACAGACAAACAGATGAATAGGTTAGTTATTGGATAGGCAGGCTTAGTAGATACGTCTGTACGTAAGTAAGAGAGAGATAGACAGAGTGGGGGGGGGGGGGGGGGGGGGTTTCAGCGAGATAGAGAGAAGGACTTAGGGGGATTAAGAACGTAGGTGTATAGGTAGGTATGTAGATAGGTAGCTAAATAGCAGGTAGGTAGGTAGAAAGGAGACAGATAGGTAGATTATCAAGACAGGTAGAAAGGTAAGCATATGGGACAAAAAATTGGCATACTAACCCACAAGAAGATAGGTACATAGTATATAGGGAGAAAGGCAGAAAGCTGAGAAGGAAAGGTATTTAAGAAGGTAAGGTATGGTAGGCAGGTAATTAGACTGGTACATAGGGCCGAAAGCTAAGTAGGAAAGGTACGTAAGAAGGCAAGAATGGTAGGTAGGTAGGTAGGTAATTAGACTGGTATATAGGTAGACAGATTTGTAGATTAATAGTTATGTAGGTAGGTAATTAAGTAGGTAGGTAGGTAGGTGGGTAGGTAGGTAGGTAGGTAGGACTATAGAAATATAGCTATGAAAGAAGATAGGTACAACTATCAGTAAATTTGTAGGTAGGTAACTAGAGATGCAGACAGACGCAGGTCCCTTCGACACACCTATAAACAGACCGACCGACTATGGTTTGTGGTTGGTTGAAGAATGGATGGGTCATCATCTGTCTGTGCGCCATTGTTACACGTCTACCGTGTAGTTTCCCTTCGCAAATGGTACTCGCAGTTATTTTCACTGGCTTTACAAATGAGAAGCAAAATCAATAGTCTGCTATATGATACAAAACCTACCTCATAATAGTATTATTAAGTGCGATTTTTAACAGATGCTACATCCTGTAATTCTAAACCGTCAGCCTTTGCTACCAGCATACATTCGGTATTTAGCCATCACAATGTTTATGTGATGAGATTCGGTATGCTGATGATACAGTAATGCTATCCACAACACGGACTTGTATAGAAAACCTAATAGCCTCAATCCAATTGAATAGTGAAAAGCACAACTTGTATATAAACATTGCTGACCTTAGCCGCTAAGGTCTCAAGTTTCGCGACGGTAAGAAGAAAGAAGATTTCTGACCGAGACAGCGTTTATGGGCAACAACCAGTAAAATCACTGCTTAAATGATTCAATAACCTGCGCATTTTCCAAAGAGAAACATCTAATGGCATTATAAATTTTGTTTCGGGGGAAAGTACAAGGAATATAATAAAAGGACAGAAAAACAAGCAAACGAACAGATTGACTGGGTCTGCACAACCTTCGGCGGGTACTGGTGCATGCAAAGGCAGAGGTGGTCAGGGCCATTGGGCCATTTGGAATTGTATATTTTATGTATATAAGTGGTTCCCAAGCTTTTCAAGCAGAAGGCCATATCTACTATTTTCGGTAGTTAAGCGGGCCATGCCAATAGGTAATTTCTCCCATTGACTGATAAACAACTCGTTACGCTTTGAGCAATGTGACGAATGATTAAGTGACTTCAAAATGAAAACAATACTCACTCTTTTATTTCAAGTCGAGCGGAACAAATAATAGCGTACAGTTATCGGGTGATATTAAACTGCCCCCGAGATGTAGGAGCGGCGTTTAATTAATAAATGTTTCACACGAAAACTCCCTGCCTTGCCCCAATGTCCTCTTTGAGGTGCAAACTTGCCATTTCACAGTTCAGAGTTGCAGCGCGTCTAGGGTTTTCGAGTCCTGTCTTAAGTATCCATTTGCCAATCGATCTTTCCTCCTGAATTCTATTCGCCTAAGCACGGAATCAGTCGCATACAGCGCTTCACACACGGCTCTCTGGAAGACACGTCCTTTCCTTTCGAATCACACACACAGCAAGCCCTTTGTTGTCCTGTGACGCTATATTCGTTTCCAATGGTATCTTCCTTTCCTATTTGTCCATTTTTGTGCAGAACTGGGAAAATCCCATTCATGACTTTTGTGGAGTGTACCGTCATATGGCAGACCACAACGTTATAAAATTATAAAAGTCGTGCAATATCATTCTACCTTTCTTAACATTAATCAACAAAATTCTAAAACTTTAAAGGCAGACAGTGTCAGTACTACACTGCGGCAATTTTTTTTTCTTTGGTTTAAAATCAAAAGTTCATTTAACAATAACATTTTTAATCAGTTTCGAAAATCGCTATTAATGTACTCGTATTTAATTTACAATTGTAACTGTTCTTCATAACCAGTTACTTAAGTTCAGGTGCCAGGTTATCAATGTCTGTGCACAAATCTGCAGGCTTGGCCATGGGATGGGACAGCACAGATTTGTATTTCCCATGGGACAGTAGCCATGTCATAGCAACTTGATCTACTTCAAAGATACCCTTAATTATTATTTTTTTTAAATCACTTTTTTAATCCTTTTTATCCTTCTTTTTTTCTTTATATATTTATATTTTTTATATAAATATATTTTATGGTTTAATCCTCCATCAAACAAAGCACTTAAGTTTGATGACCCCAGAAACAAATGCCTTGAGGATGAAGTCACCATGTTTAAAAAATTACGGCAACCAGCTTCACAACCATTAAATTATTGGGAAAATGGACATAGGTTTCCACTGCTAAAAGCAAGTGCGAAAATTGTTTTGGCCATACCAGTGTCATCAGCAGCAGTGGGGCGCATATTTAGTGCACCTGGATTGTTGTTGAGTAAGTTACGAAAACGGATGTTACCAGCTCTTGTTATAAACTCTGTGTATATCAGATGTGCATGTAAGATGAAAATTGTGGAAATGGTTCAGGGATTGCCCGGATTAACAGAATTATTAGAAACAGTCGATCAGCAGGAAATTGATGATGTGCTGAATGAGCAGATTGACTCAGAAACAGAATGTGAGAGTCAGAATGAAACTGAATTGTCATATTTAGATATTTTGTTTTAAAAAATAAAATACTCTTGAATATTAAAATGAATAAATCCTGTCGTTTTACATGAATCTTTGTACATGTAGTCCTATTTAGTAGACACTAAACCTAAACTTTCATAAATTTCACAATTCTATTTGAACTGTACTCCATATTAATATTATAATAGAATGGGGTGGGATGGGACAGGTATAAATTACCATGCGATGGGATGGGATGCGAAATAAAAATATGTCCCATGAACAAGCCTGCAAATCTGTCGTGCCTAAAGTCATAAGCGCAGCTAGGTTATTGTCGGTGAGTCTGGAACGTTGCTTGTTGTTGTTGTTGTTTTTTTTTAAATTTTTGTTTTTAATAACGGTCATAGCGGAAAATGACTGCTCGTATCTGTAAGTCGAACCAAAACGACAAATGTATCTCTGGGCGAATGCACGCAAGTGTTCAAATTGTTCGACAGGCAATAGTCGCCAGAATGAAATCATATGATCAGCTGAAGGTGAATCAGGCAGCTCATGAAATTTACATCTCAGGGTAATGCAGAACTGCATTTCAAATCAATTACTTCGTGCTGACGGTTTTGCTGTCATTGACAGAGCTTGGTACCAGGAAATACAAACGGATTTATGAATAGGGCAACATTATCCTCCTCTATTGTTCACTCTTGAAGTCTCGACTGAAAGATATCCAGAAGACTTTCAACTTTCATTTTGTACTGTAACAAGTCACATTTCTTTTCGACCACAAGCGTCTTCAGAGTTGGAAACGCCTCTAAAGTCCCTTCAGTCAGCTGTCTGATAAACAGTCGTAGTCTCATTTTAAATGAAGAAATGTCATCGCACAAATTTGTGAATAGTTTGTTTTTTTTCCCTTGATCCCCGCATTTAAAGAATTTACATGAGAATTCGTACGACACAA
>JACEFZ010020665.1:0-35000 GCA_014155875.1 Cepaea nemoralis | reverse complement strand
TCTGTTCTATATAAAGTAGTATGAGAAAGCAATGGCTCACTGTTTAAAGTAAAACTTGCCAAGATATCACAAACAGCTAAATAATGCCGGGATTGACTGCAACGTTCTGTAATGGATACGCAACACTCACACACACAGCGTATAACATCAGTTATCTCAATGGCCTTCAATATCTAGGTTACACAGCCGTGCAACGTTCTGTAATGGATGTCACGGAAGATCTGCAGTTTAGTGATTCCTTGATAACTTACATATCAAAATACAAGGAAGGAGGAGGGTTAACCATTGTGTACGTCATTCTGAGAGGAGGAATAAAATTAACAATCATTGACCAACGAATATAAAAATAGGATACAGGTGTTCGCAGAGTTCATTGCCTTACGATCGGATCGTACGGACACGAGGACCCGGGGAGATCGCGTGGAGGAAAAATGAACGGAGAACGCTTTGAAGTGTTCGCGTACGGGGAACTCAGGGGAACAGCGTGACAACGGATAGAAACGAGCTACTGACCACTACGTGATTTTACAGCAGTTTGATGTGCAGGATGCGTCAAGAGACGAGGGTTGAGGATGGAAGATCAAACAATCAACGGAGGATTGGACACTCGTTATAAATAGCAGAACATGGGGTTTCTGTTTAGTGTGCTACCAAACTGGACGGAAAGATGGATTTATGTGTCCCGTAATGAAAAGAAATATCCTCCCTTACAATGGGATAGAGTGCTTATGTGCGGATAAATTTCGATTCGGGGACTTACATTAATTCTCTCTATATATATAAGGTAAAACTAATATTAGAGTATAGTTTTAGCATAGGAAAATAGATGTGTGTGCATAGCGTTTACCATTGCTTTCTATTAGTGAATAGTTTAGGCTTTGGTGAATTCATTTGTCTTATGTGGGTGTTTACTTCGGAAGCCTTGTCATTATGGCTGGAGAAGGACACTTGCATAAGTAGTATTAAGTGGCAGACGCTTATCACTGGATCTGTTATACTTTTCACAGGTTCCAACTCCCATCGGGATATAGCAGAGAAGATAGACACATACTTCTTGTGTGCTGGAAAAGCTTGGTTGAAAAACTCAAGACATTTCATTTGTGAGGAGAGCAAATACCTCAATAAACCAAGGAACAACCTAGACAAGGTCTAATACGAAATAAACATACCTTTAAGGGAACGTTGAAGAGGAAGAAACGAATAATTAGATAACCAAAGTAATAATGGACAAAGAAAGAGAAGTTTGCAGAAAGCAAAGCAAAATAAAACTACATACGTCTTGTACGCATAATTAGGAAACAATAGACAAGTCAAAACATTGCTACTCATAGAGACAATATGCTGAACTGTGGTGATGTGGTTTTTTTTAAATGTTGGATAAGTACTTTCATGAAACAGACTCGGGCGAAGTTATAAACTTACTGGACTATTATTACTGTACAGTGATCCAGTGGTGAACAGTTTTGTTTCATTCAATAACGGATTTACCGTCAGACTCAAGCATACGGATCATCCAGGGTGAGACCTTTCCTGTTTGATGTGCTGTCCTGTGGTTTTGCATAATGAGTGGGCGAGATGTGACACCGCTGCTAGACATTACGAGTTCAGTCTTGTACCAACAATAGAATACACTATCAACTACGCTTACACAGTCCATACATACACCAGACATAGTTTTTATTAATAAATTTTTTATTTATCGTTGAAAGGAACTGTTGTAGGAGTATGTGTTGAAGGAATAACAGAGAGAGAGAAAGAAATAGATATATGGAAGGGAAGACAGAAGGGAGGAGTGTAGACAGAAGTCAGTCAATAATCCCAACAGATAATACGTTTGAAGATGTGCTTGTTGATTCCACATTCCTCCCGGGAAAACAAGTGACAATGGATACTCAACACTCACACACACAGCGTATAACATCAGTTATCTCAATGGCCTTCAATATATAGGTTACACAGCCGTGGCATCGGACAGAAGATAACAGAGGAAGGCAAGCTCAAGAATCGGCTGGCGTAATCGCTATGAGGCTCATCGTCATCTAGTGCCATACCATCTGGCATAGGCGTTCATGTCTCTCTGCATGTCTCGGTCTTTGGTGTTCTCGATCAACTCTGCTGCTGATATTCCTCCATGGCACAGTCTCAGTCCATCCAGCATAATTTCTCTTGGACTGCCTCTCTTCCCCTCGATCTTTCCAGTCATCACGATGTTCTCCAATGCCTCTCTTCTCATCACATGGCCAAAGAAATCTGTTTGTCTCTTTTGTATTGTTGTAAATAATGTTCTAGTTTCATTAGCCTCTTTCAGACAATCGTTGTTAGTTACTCTAATAGTCCAAGGAATTCGCAACACTCATCTTAGGAACCACATCTTTGTTGCTTTCAATCTCTTCCTAATTTGTTCATTTACATTACAAGATTCACTGCTGTACAGAAAAACAGGTTCTATATAGCACTTCAGCAGTCTCTTTCTTACATTCATTGATAGTGACTTACTGCATAACATAGTCTTCACTTTCTGAAATGTAGCATTTGCTTGCCCTATTCTGCTCTTAATCTCGTTTGTGCACCATCCTTCTGATGTTATAAATGTCCCAAGGAACTTAAAATTATCACTTGGTTAAGAATTCTCCCCTTCTATTACCATTTCGCATATGGGTGTCATAGTTTTCTTTGAAAAACTGATTTATTGATATTCAAGGAGAGTCCTTTCTTTGCACTCTCCGTTACTACAATGTCCAACTATTATAGATATTTTGCATTATCCGCCACCAATATTGTGTCATCTGCAGAGTGTTTACTGTCTATAATATAACCTCCAGTTAGTATTCCCGGCTTATCTTTGATCTATCTCATTATTACTTCGCTATAGAGAGAGAGAGAGAGAGAGAGAGAGAGAGAGAGAGAGAGAGAGAGAGAGAGAGAGAGAGAGAGAGAGAGAGAGAGAGAGAGCCGGTCTCCATGGCGAAGGCAATATGGACGCAATTCGTAATCCCATATAATTGGGTTCGAAACACAGAAGTTCTGATGTTTTCGAAAAAAGGTATAGATGCCTGTCATTCAGAAAGCAATGGCAAATTACTGAACGTAGAACTTGCCCAGGACTCACGAACAGCCAAAATGCTGGAGTTGACTGCTACGTCCTGTGAAGGACATGCAATTAACTTGTGAACATTTAATAGAGGGTGAAGAGATCCAGTGACAAAACACATCCATGTCATATTCCTAGCTTTATTTTCATAGGATGAAGTTATAAGACGACATGGATAATGTCATGAGCTGTCTAAGAAAGGTTTCACGACACCTGCGCTCGCCGTCCACTAAGAGATGGGAAGATTGGCCACCTGGTCATCTGTGCAACTGGGCGAATAACATGTGATTGTCCAACCACATCACAGCAGGTTCCTGTCCACTCACAGAAAGGTTGTATACGACCTGTTCCTCTGTAAGAATGTTGGACAATAAGTAATGAAATGCTGAGGAAATAGGAGATAGAGGACATTTTCATGAGAGTATTCAGAACATGGTCGACAGGAATCGAATAAAACTCAGTACAATGAATTCTCTTAATGAATAAAAAAAACACATAAATCACAAACAATAGTTTGTACGATTTATTACCTGACATAGTTCGCTGCATCTTGGCAGGTACATAGTACATACATAATACATATGAAGTGAATAAAAGAATTATGCTTTGACTGAAATGCTGTTATTGATAATTTACGTATGTGGAGCATTTGGCACCCTCGCGGTAATCGCAGCTTTACTATGAGGTCTTTCTGCCTGCAAAACATAGGTGTTAAATGCATAATGACTATCGCCTTGGCATATTTGAGTAATCGTTTATTGGTCATCGAATACTACAAAAGAAATGTTGTTTCATTGTTAACTTTATTGCTGTAATTTAGCAGCTGTTGAGAAATGGTTAAGGTTGGAAAGTTACAGCCTGTCAATTGAAGACTCATGCATTCTCTTTTCTACCCACACTGGTATATGCTTGCTTACTCAATTTGCTAATTGTACTTCTGTTCTACCTATGTACCTTGCTTGGCACTCTCACTAGAATTGATAAATACAATGTGATTTGGTGTACGGCGACAACTGTTATTCACAGATGGAATAGGCGTCGGGGTGGTTTTATATCTGATATCTGATTCAGCAGCACAGAATGTTTGGCTTTACTACTGTTTTAAGTAAATCGTGTATTCTTTTCATTACACTGTTCCCTCAAATGTCAGCTGAAGAAACATTTAAAATTTGGGGACGGATGATTCTCTTGGGATAGGTTTGGATTGCTACTGACACTTAATGAAGCCGGCTAGATATCCAATAGACTGCAGGATCTGGTGAACAGTGTCCAGCTCCCTCACTAGTATGTCGTCGAAGCAAATCTGTCTTGCTCAATTTAGAAGGTCCGTGCCAGGCTCCGATTACACTGCATGGGTGCAAAAACATGAAATAGAAAACGTTTGAGAATCATTGTAGTCACCCTTGATTGGAGTTAGCACTTAGTTTAAAAACTGATAGTGGTGATTTGTGTACATTGCAATGTATTTTATTTTGTTATATTATTATATGCTATATCATAATATAATGTACTTGCAGAAAAGGGGAGAAAATTAGACGCAAAAGAAATGAAGAGTTTATGAGAGGTAAGTGCTAGAAAAACAAAACACCCTCATTTTCATCTTCTGCTGCTGCTTTTTTCTGTGTCTTCATCTCCTCTTTTTCCTTCATCTTCCCATATTTCATTTTCCTCTTTCTTTCATCCTCTTCCTCCTGCTCAATCCTCTTCCTCTTCTTTTCTTGCTGCTGCTTTTGCTATGCCTTCTTCATCTTGTCCTAACCCTCCTCTTTTTCTTTCATCTTCCCATATTTCGTTTTTCTCATTCTTTCACCTCCTCCTCCTGCTCAATCGTCATCCTCATCTTTTTCAGCTGCTGCTTTTGCTCTGCCTTCTTCACCTTGTCCTGATTCTTATATTTTTCCTTCTCCCCTTATTTCGTTTTCCTCTATTTTGTTTCACCCTCCTCCTCCTACTCAATCTTCCTTCTCTTCTTCAGCTGCTGTTGCCTCCATCCTCCCAAAGGAGCATAGGCCCTCTGCCAATTCAATTTTTGATGTCATGCCGCCCATAATTAATTACATTTGCAGCTAAAGTTTTCCCTGGGATGAAACAGCCAGACCCAAGTCAACTCTCCTTAATCACCAATTACTGTATTCATGCTAGGTTGTAGTACTATTCTGTGTTTCCATAATGGGCCCCTATAATTCATCATGTAACTGCCATCTCTTAAGTATTATGAATAAGTAAATGAGCTCATAAGCCAATTGATGATTGATGTAGTGCCATAATGAAAACATCAAAATACAGCGTACCATAAACATCAAAACTCAGTGTAATGTAAACATCAACACTCAGTGGTTTGTAAACAGCAAAACTTAGTGTAACGTAAACATCAAAACTCAGTGTAGTCTAAACCTCAGGGTATTTCACAAGACAAGAAATCTGTTCAGCAATGCTCATCAACTCTCTTTGAACACTTTATAAATCCTTTTGCATTTCTTCTTCTCATTGTCCATTCTTTTTGGCGTTGGTGATCATGTCTGTCACAAGCTTTCTGTCTCGTGTGCTGTCAATCATTTCTGATACTGATGTTTCTCAATGCCATAATGTCAAGCCCCCCAGCACCTTCTTCCTCAGTCTCCCCCTGCCTCTCTTTCCCTCCAGTTTTCCTTTTGTGACTAGATAATCTGGCATTCTCCTGCTCGTGACAAGCCTTAGGGATGTGAACTATCTTCTCTTGACATTAGTAACTAGTTCTCTTTGTGAGTTAGCTTCTTTAGTATTTAGGTGTGGTTGTGTGTGTATTATAAGCTGCCAAACTCTAAAAAGCTTTCTCCTTCCTCCCATCTTTCTTCCTTCTCTTCTTCGTCTATTTTTTTACCTTCTTCTTGCTATCCTTGCTGTGGTGATTACATCGTCATAGTTCTCATGTTGAACTCTAACATGTTATTTCTGCATGATGTGCAATATATGAAACATTTCCACTATTTCTTGTATTCAAATCTGACCTCACCCACAAGTGGTGGACCTTGTTCTCAACTTAATGTGGCTGATGTTTTTGGGTTAAACCGCTAACAGGGAGCTGGATGGAGTAACAGACGAAGTTCCGGCCAAATCGGTATCTTCAGGCAGATGGGACATAGATGAACCCACTCTCCCAGAGAAGTCGTTCTGAAGTGGTCGATAGAGTGCATTTAAAACCATAGCAACCCACAATCCACGCTATACTCTGTGCATGACAGCATCCATGTCCATGCACCGAGTCACTCTTGTCATGCAATAACTGTTTATATGATGCTACTGTTGTCAATTCACAAGGTTATAAGTGAGTCAACAAAATAGGACAATGGACAGTGTCAGCATTAAAGTTAGTTTCATTTCATATACAAGGCTGCAATCAACCCCAGCATTTACTGGTTGTTTATGATTGACTAGGCAATTAGGTTCTTTAACTGATTTACTGACAGAAGCCGATACATCGGCACAATTGAACGACTCTGGACTGCCAGAAGCCAGTACATCGGCTTTTATAGACAGTGCGTTATTTGATTAATTTCTCTTATTTTCCACAATAAATTTTTAGCGCCCGGTAAATTAAAATTTACACACAAAATAGATTGCCCTTTGATCAGTGTCAGACAGGACACATGGATTCATTGGTTTTTAGGACGAAATGAATGTTTAAGTAGTTGGTTTGATTATTTTAGAAATGGCAACACCTTCTAGTTTGCGACCGCGTAGATTATCATCAAATTGGCATTTTAAACAACTTTAAATTATAGTTACTCTGATTTAAAGGACTTTGTGAAAGATTCTAAAACTAATACCATGCGCAGTATTCAGTGAAATTATTTAGCAGGCGGTCATAATTGAAAACAACATTAAAAGCGAAAGTTTGTAATAATATGATGGCACATGTCGAATTATGCTTGCGCTAATGGGCCACACTTGTACCCCTAAATGTTCTTTACCTATCACAAAGTATTTAAGGAGTATTTACATAATTACATTTAAAAGAATAATAATAATAATATTAATAATTATAACTAAATTAGGAAATAGTGTATATATTGTACAATCTGCCTTGTATGTTCCTGACATTTTCCATTTTGAGAGAAATGGTGTGCTTCAAAATATGATGTTTTAATTGTGTTATATTGGTGAATTGGAGCAGTTCTTGTGATATTGGTGAAGAAAAGTGGTGTGTTTATCATTATTCAGTAAATTTAACAGGAGTATCTTCAAATGATAAGAAATAATGCCTTGGTAAGTGGAAATCTTTAATAATTTTCACCCCTTTTATTTAAATTGTTGTTACAAAACATATCATCATTGTTATAATTTTTCTAACATTGCACACAATTATTAAGACTGTCATGTTCCTTGTGCAATCTTCTTTAATTTGATATATAACACACTATATCTGCTACAATTTTAACTATTTTTCCATCATTATTGTGACACACCCCTACTTCACATTTTCTGCCATGAATTTGTTTGATCCAAACCCACTTATTTGTTTGGCAGTGAATCAGTTAATTTGTCAATGTTATTTTTAATTACCCAAGTTACATACCATCAAAATCAATGCCAAGTGGTCAGCTTTCAAATGGCCAGCTGCTTGATATTTCGCGGAATTGTGAGCGTGGTTTCACTACCTCCTTTGCCACAATGACAGTGAAAAGAAAGCCTTCGTCAGCTCACAAACACAAAAGGTAATGATCAAATACACTGAAAAGTCTGGCACAATATTCACCACATTATCCACCGAGTGTTGATTGGTCTATAAAAATATGGATCTGGCACCCAATGCCCATTGTGCATTTGGGTGTGTAAAAGTGAGCTTTACTGACATCAACGATTACAAAAGGCACCTAGCTGTAAGAGGTGGGACCGCTGAAGAACGATGCTTGAAAAAGGAGAGTCTGGCATATGAGATTACGACCTCCAGCATGAAAATGGAGGTGGAAGGAGTACGAGTGGCATTCTGTATGTTAGAGGAGACCACTGCAACACACATTGTATTTATAACAGACTCAAGGAATATGCTTAGTAAAGCGGAGAAAGGAATATTTCGTGTTGAATGGCTGCCCTCACTTCAGAGGTCCCAGATTGTGAGAATTGTTTGCATTGTTTGCCCTGGCCATGCGGGAGTGTGAGGGGAATGAACAGGATGATAGGCTGGCAGGGGTTGCACTTCTTGGTGGTGGATTACCTATTGACAAGGGAGAGGTGGTCGTGCGCCTGTGGGATCAGGTGGAGAAACAGATTGATTGAGTACCCATATGTGGAAAGAATGAGATTGTGGGGGATCGGCAGGGATTATGGAAGAATCTCAAACTTGAGAGGGAAGACCAGGAGGACTTTCAATCAGATAGCGGTGGGATCAGTTAGTAGTGTGACTCTTCGCTGGCTGCGTATGGGAATGTCCTGTGTGCCGTGATGTCGGTTCTTAGCTCAACTCAACTCAAGAGGTGGGCCCCAAAGACACCTTAAGCATTCACAACTGTCAAATGTTTGTCAGATGGTGGCATTTCAGCTTTGTACTACAACCATTCCACCAAACATGAATTAGCCAATGATACAAACAATTCTAACCGATTTAATCTGTCTCCCCAGGTGACTGTTTATCTCACAAGACAGGTGTAGGGATCATCGCCTTGGGAGCATATGTGAGGCACCTGGTGACACAGCTGCATGCAGATCATCCGCTCTTCATGTAATCTTAACCAGAAGCTGACTGGGTATCCTGGAACACGTATCAAAAGATGTTTCAACAGATAACAATAGAAAAGCCAGTTGTTTGATATACAATTTGTGTGTTAAACCAAACAAAGATGTAAAAACAAGATTTAAAAAAATATACAATGAATGCATTTGGATATGTGTTACTGTAGAACGACAAACAAACAGCATGAGTTACGAAAGACCAAGAACAAATGGCATTGAAACATAATAATAAACCAGTGGAAAGTATGGAGCAAAGAAGACTTCTTAAAGAATAATTTAAAGGTAACGTCTTTTTTTTTACTTGATTACATTGGAGAAACACCAAGACGTTGACTATATGGCAAATGTGGAGACAAAGAAAAGACATACACAGAGAATGCAATACAGAAATAGACATAATTCAATAAATCGGCGCTAGAAATAAAACTATGGAATTCAACGATGAGTAAGTTTCAAGCCCAGAATAAGAATAATTTATGTAATGAGTATGTAATCTAATTGTTAAATCAACTGTTCATTTTCTTTGAAGAAATATTACTATATAGTACAACTCAACTGAACGTTGGACTCTACTTCGGGAGACTCGGGTTCGATCCCTCGGTAAGGTGTGGGATTTTTTCTGTCGGGGGCAAAAAGAAAATCTTAACCTGTTGTAACAAGCTATGGGGAGGGTCCCAAATAGTCCCGTCACAAGATTTCAAACTTATTCTTTTGCCCTGGCTGGGGATAGGTCTTTGCTGCCAACCCTCATCCGTTCCCCGGACTTATTATCACTCTCTCTTTCGACCTCAGGGTTATTTCCTGCAGTGTATTTCTGGCTGACACAAACGTAACATGACGATCGTCTCAGTCACTATAATTAGAATTTAATTCCGTAATAAAGACAACACAGAAGAACACCAAGACAGATAAACCTATACAAGTATAGAAACAAAAAAAAAAAACTGATGAGATAACTCTAGTCCAGATCTGAAGCAAGAACTCTGAATATCGTAGACCACAGATCTCTAAATTGTCCTGTTATTTCACAACTGCCTCACCGGGCAAAGTTTCCAGTCTCTCTATCCAGCGTCGGTTGTTCGAACAACAGCTTCCAAGTTTCCGAGGCCAACACGATATAGTCACTCATCTGGTCTGGGAAAGTGCCATGGGATCACTTGGCACAACTTAGGTTGGGAACTGAAGTCCTGAGACCAGACTGTGTATAGGGAATGATTCAGAGTCTTTCGCTGTCCCGGACAAGGATGGGAATTGGCGTAGGTCCAAACAGAATCATCAACAAACAGTCGACCTTAAGTCGATGAGAAGACTTGAGTTGTGGTTGTGTCACTCATTTAATTTTTGTAATGCTTCTCCCTTAAAATTAGAAACATTATACCTGGTATGTCCACTGACTTGCCCTGGCTTCATCAGGTGCTTATAACTTTGGGCAAAGAAGCCCTGTCGAGTCTTTCAACACACTTTACGGTTTAAAAGAAGGACCCTGTAGATGACAAAATTTTAGTGAGGGACCAAGCTGACTCATGCACCACAATCCTGAGGTCCAATTGGGCCTCAGTTAATACATTAGTTATGCATTTTGGCTTACCAAGACCGTTAGATAAGTGGCTTGCTTGAATGGGTCTGACATGTCAGGTAGCCCCTGGATTGGCTACATCCTGACTTGAGTAGACCTCCAACTTGTAGACGTCCTGTCGGCTACCCTATGCACCCTTTTGCATACAAGACTCACTCTCCACACTCATACCCTGCCTTTATTATTATTGAGCACATTCGTTTCCCGGCTTCTCTCTCCCTTGCAAACCAGGCCTTTCTCACGACAAAGCTCTAGTAGTGTGGTGTGAGTACTCAAAGAAGAGTTGTTCCCCATTCCTAGCAAGAATAGGAAAGAAGATACTACCCCGTCTGGCCGCTGCTCTCTTCTGAGCAGTCGCCGCAATGTACCGGCAGTGCCTCAAATAACCCATAGATTCAGATGAGTTCAGGTTCTCTCAGTGAGATAGAGAAGTCCATTATCTTCCCGACATCATCCTATCGACTAAAAGACGAAAGAGATAGCACTGTGGATAGCCTCTTCCGGCTCAAGAAAATAGATCATAGATTGGTGGATCCCATCCCCAAGGAGCCCTTCCCTCCTTCCGGCACACCGTAGCTATCTAATTATTATATTCTACAGAACGATGACAGTATGCCCAGTTCAGGCCGTAGAAGGAAAGATAGCACTCGTCTATCGGCTGCCAAGAACAAGCGATATCATTTGGGAAATATTTATTGTTCAGAATTGTTCCCTTGCTAAGCCAAGATCAAGACTCTTAGCCAGATTGGCTAACGGTCACCCCCTCCCAATATGGCAAGACTGCCGTTTCGCCAATTCATCTCAGTAGTTAAGACAATAGAGATTTATAAGTGCAGGACTAATTACAACCTAAATTTACCTTTCATACACCATCAGTATTCTGCCTTTAAAATGTCCCAATCTTCAACTTGACATCTTGACATTAGGCAGTGGGTAACGATAAGTTTAGAAACGGACATGAATTGCCCAAGAAGTCGCACCAGTGCGCATTTGGCGCAAGGCGCTCCATCGGGTCTACCCGAAAGGAAAGACATATATCTTATCGCTCCATGAAAAGATCGTGTTATGAAAGTAACCCAAAGAACTATCTTTCATGGTGATTGAGCGAACAAAAGAACTGAGAGCTCCCGAAAGCTGTTTCCCCTTGTTTACCCAAAATAAAAGAAGGCCTGAGGACATGAGCCATTGGCGTTTCGCCACACCTGTACAGTTCGCTGCGACTGCACTAGCCAGGCGGTCTTAATTCCCCAGGCTCAAAGACCCCACTGCCATACACAACAAGGTACTATATTGGCAGTAAATGGCAGTTTCTCCTTTTAATGTGCCCAAAACAATATTGACGGTCCATGTATAATTTCTCTAATTAATTTACCGTTTCCATTTGTTTCTTGATGAACTGTTTCATTTGTTTTCTCTCAGTCCATGGTATTCATTTCAATCTAATTAGAAACCCCATTCCCACAGCCAATAGATGTTTGCTTTTGTTGTTACTGTTGTTGTTGTTTGTAACCGAAGCCAGCACACATCTAGACGATGTATAATGGAGTAATAAGATCACCAGCGTGGAGGATCACGGAGGGAACTAAACACATTCCAGGGAATCAAGAGGTGAAGGAAAATATGCCGGCACTGGACAGCACACACGCTGCGGAAACCTGAGAGTCGTGTAACCGGACACTTCCTTGTCCGGAACCCACAAGGCGAAGGAAATAGTGGGAGATCTAGAACACTCGTAGAAGGGAATTACAGACAGACGTGAATAATATCAGGGAACATTGAAAGAGCGAAAGATAGGACAGCTTCGTGTGAGTTGATTGAGGACCTTAGCCCAATGGCTGACTTTAGCAGCTGGACATAATTGACATTGATGTGGCAGAGCTGGTGAGTTTACGCACACTAATTACCACAAGGTAGTACAGATACACTGCTAATATACACTCTAACTGCCACAAGGAGAAACGCAGACACTGTCAACATACATATTTAATTTCTGTTGCATCGTTATGAAATTTTTCCTGCCGTCTTATATTTACCCCCACCCCTGAAATATGTTTTTGATAGGTCCAAAAACAACTTAAAACATCGAAAGCGGCGACATTTCTTTGATTTTTTGGTGAAAAACTAGTGATTTCTCGCTAACAAACTTGTTTTACAGTAATGAATGACCCGCCAATTCAGATGACGACACAAGGCGTATCCGGATTCGCATGGAGTGGGTGCAATAAAAGAAGTAGCTTAAAAGTCGACAGTGTTGACTGAATTGCACCGGGTTTTTATCCCATATGGCTCAGTCTCTTTCCGCAGCGCGGACATCGTCGCACAAAGCACGACCTACGGTTAGCTCCAGCGACGACCCTCGGGAGTCTCCAAAATATGTACTCGTGAAATAAAGGACGATGCCCGGAATCGAGCATACAACCTTCGGAGCCCGAGTCAGACGGCTTGACCACTTCACCATGGAGACTCCCGAGAGGGGTGCAATGTGTAATAGTAGTAAAGACAGAGACTTTACAGAGGCATGGGGCAAATAATGTGTAAATTGACAGGAAAGTAGAAGGAATATATTTCTTACCTTATGTTTCATTTCCCCTCTTGTTTCTTCGGCTGCCGGTTAATAATTGTATACAAGTATTCATGTTACTAGGATGCATTTAGCTTTTTATATTGAGTTCGTGACAGCCTCCAAATATCTGTGCGTTAATGTGCGTATGGAATGACCAGAAATGATACCGCAATTTAGTCATCATGTGTCCATTTTTAAGGATCTGTTAAGCTCTCTGTGTAGTTTGTTCACACGTACACACGGGTTACAGACCCGCTTTGAGTCTTCGTGAAAGATTGTCTACTCTGCTGTTTACTGTTCAGAGACGGAACATGATTACCTGTTTTGTACTATGAAAATAGTTGTCAGTGTCTCTGTAGTGGGCTTTCTTCTTAACGACCAAGATGTTAGTCCTCTTTTCATTGAAGTTTATAGATTGATTCGTATGCACGTGTGTTGTCCCCTAATTTGACAACGTTTTTGCTCTCACATTTCTTGTTATGCCAGAATATGACAATTTCCACCGCAATATTACTCTTCTGTTGGTATTCAATGAATTTAGTTTCTTTTTTTTTCAATACCAGTTGTTTGTCACCGCTGAGGGCTTGAGGAAATGAAAATTCATCACTGTGGAATACAAACTGTTGTTATTGACATTGTGCTGGTGCTGTAATGTTTAGGGCCTGCAATTCAACTGAATAGTTGGAGCAAAATATCCCAGTTAGCGTGCACGTGGATTAAGGTCTGCGATCTGCTCAGACCTTAATCTGTGTCGGACGATTCCAGTAGGTTGATGATTGCTCTCTGTTGCATAAAATTCAATCCATCCTTTCTCCAATACTCCTCTTCCTCTTTCAACACATGGTCCTCACATTTTTCCAGTAAGTTTTATCAATATTTAATAGCGTGGACTGGATTAATATCTTAACGTCAGATAATTTGAATATAGTATTGTCAGCTGCCACCTGTCCTTTAATTTTAGCCAACACAAGTTCTATAGGGTTGAAATGAGAATGGTACGGCGGAAGTCTCAAGCACCCATGACGATGCTCTTGTATCAACTTGTCGATTTGATATTTCTTGTTTTTTGGCGTCTGTTTTACAAGGTACAACAATTCTAGCTAGAAATATGTTTCTGGAAATGGTATGTTTTCCATTCGGAGCCATATCTTTATTGCTCCCTTTGTGCTCGATGCTGTAGGTAGTTTGTCTTTTTGGGCAACAACATTGATATCATTCATTGTCCATAATTGGACACGACTGTCTATCTAGGGATGGAAGCACAGTATTCTCGAGCCACTGTCTAAATACATTACCATTCATCTTATTATGATAATCCCTATTGTCTGTATGCTTTGATACGAACACGAGCCCAGCATTCTGTTGTAAGCCATTATGCGTATTATCAGCATGGGCCATGACCAAAAGCTGTCCTATACTACTGAGCACATATCGCTTTATCTGTCCATCCACTGATTGCCATTCCTTATCACTTGTGTGGTGCGCATTGATCCACATTTCATCCGAATACACTATGCCATAATTTTCTTTGCGCATTTCCCTTATTTCACATAGGAATATGCTTCTCATGGCTCCTAAATGCAGTTTCTCGCAAAAAATATTTCTACTTCCCTTGTACTTTCTAAAAGTGAAGATAATGTCCTTATAATTTTCCACAAAGTTGTTTTGGATAGCTCTATGTTATTGTTCTTTCTCAAACAAACCTTAAGTTTTCTTACAGTCACTGTTTCTTTGGCATCCAGCATGTTTATAATGCTGAATGATCCTGGATATAAAATCCTAAAGCTTTATAATTTTAGGAGGCTCCGTGGCGAAGTGGTTAAGCCTTTTGCCTCGGGCTCCGAAGGTTGTGGGTTCGATTCCGCGCCGCATCCTTCGGTTCACGAGTTAAATTTTTCAGAGACTTCTGTGGGTCGTCGCTAGAGCTGCGGAGTTCGTGCTTTGAGCGATGCTTTCCGCGCTGCGGAAAGAGACTGAGCCATATGGGATAGATCTCTGTGCAATGAAGTCGACCCTGTCGAATTTTAAGCGACTTTGTAAAGCATTTTTATAATAGCTCGCCTTATGACATCTTTGTCAAAGCTGTCTACAATAACCTTTCTACCTACCGTTTGGTTATTGTGTGGTGGTTTAATTCCAAATTCTTGCACCCATCGACGAAATGACCGTTTACTCAAACCCAATGCATGCACT
Source organism: Cepaea nemoralis (assembly GCA_014155875.1). Classification (NCBI taxonomy): domain Eukaryota; kingdom Metazoa; phylum Mollusca; class Gastropoda; order Stylommatophora; family Helicidae; genus Cepaea; species Cepaea nemoralis. Next base: position 19,868 of record JACEFZ010020665.1, on the reverse strand, counting down.
GTTCTTTTTCGGGATTTGTAATAGTATAAAACAGTTTCCTGCCATCAGCTTCTTGACAAAAATATGTGTACAACTTCATAGCGATGCTTTGAAGTGTATACACAATTTCGCATTCAATCCCATTGAAAAATATTCACACCTTTCAATGTTAGCGATATGTGGTAAGATTTTTTAAAAATATACTCAGGTTTCATGAAATACCCCACATTTTGACGACACCTCTGAAAAATCCCAGTTTAAACAGCGCGGGGTTCTTGGCATAAGGCCAATCCCGTGAAACACGTAGAATATTCAACATTGAACGCTGATTGTCTGGCTACGGTGTAATACATTTAAAATTATGAACTGAATCTCTGACCCGTAAATTATATACCGCATACAAACAATCATTGAAATCTGCTGTACAATCTCCAGAACAAAATATTTATATGCTAAATCTCATAGTTTTCCCCCACTTGGTTACTGATATATGGATTTTTATATCGATGCAAACAAATGTGAATGCACTATAGACTGACTAATTTGATGATTGGTTCTTTCTGTTTTGTCCTCTTCTCGTTCTCTGTTGTTCCAGTATCTCTAGACGAGTGTTATGTTATTTTGTCCATATATTTTGGTGTTTAGGCTTAGTAGACAATAAATCCTTGTCATTGGAAGTTAGAAAAAAGCATGTTACATAGAACCAGTTCCAACGTACTGCCGTGAATCTTGTACACTTAGTAAACCAGCGGGAAAAAATAAATACAAGCCTTGGAGATGTGGTTTTATAGAAGAATAATGACAATTCATTTGACAAACAAAATGGGCAATCTGGACATTTTGACGGAAACTAAGTCGCATAGACAACTTATGATGAACATAAGAAAGAGGCAGTAATTATGTTTGGCCATATTATGAGAAGACAAAAACTGAAACATGCTGTGGCAACAGGACGATGATATGTGGAAAGAGACAGAGGGGAAAAACGGCTTGAGAAAATTCTCGAAGGTCTTGTGCAATGGTTCGAAAGGGACACAACCAATGAATTGATCCATGCACGCGGTGATCCACATTTGTGGAGAAGGATGATCACCCACGCCAGTCGGCCATGCACTTGGTGATAATGAGACAATACAGTCTGTGGCGGATGACATGGTCCAGTGATTGCTGGCACGCCTCCTGGACAGAAAGATCCGAGATCTGTAACATGTTCTTTGGACGAGTGTTCGACATAACGCTGTTTAATATAAACGTTGTGATCAACTCCAGGTTGATATTCTAGGCAATATTACGTTCAGGGATGAACCCCCTAACCCGACATCAGCAAACCGGAAGTTTAAAGTCCGGGCGTTCTTATCTTTTGGGCCTGCTGCTATTAGCCCTGCCAATTTGTCTATACAATTGTGGGGCTAAACCTGGAGTACAACGAAAGGAGACGAAGCCTTGTTACAAACCTTTGAGAACAAAGTTTTAAGACGTATCTTTGGACCCATTAGGGATGCACAAAGTGGAGAGTGGAAAAGAAGAAGTAACAAAGACATTTATGATCTGTTTAAGTCCCCGCTAATCACTGGTATCATGAAGGCTAATAGACTACAATGGATGGGGCATATAGAAAGAATGGAAGATAATAGGGAAACAAAACTCGCTTACACTCAGGAAATAATTGACCACAGACCCCGAGGTAGAACAAGAAGACGGTGGAGAGATAATATATATATGCAGACCTACAAGCACTTGGAATCAACGACTGGCAAGAGAAGGTCAACCAGAGAGACGAATCGAGACGGATTGTACCTGCAGCAAAGAACCTCAATGGCTCGGAACGCTGAAGAAGGAGAAGAATTGTGGGGCTAGCACCGTGTAGCCAGTACCTCTCAAGGTGTGGACAATTGGACTTTACTTTTATTTTTAATTTTAATTAATTGTGGGGTAAAGATTAGCACAGATTAATTAATATGGTTTTTTGCCTAACAACACACAATATAAAACAGGAGCAAAATTCTGTAGCAAATACCTTTACTATTCTTACTGAAATATGTACATTACAAAATTAATGTGAATTAACATAATATGAATACACATCTTCACATCTAAAAAAAAAAATAATAACACACACACACACACATTCACTTACACACACACACACACACACACACACACACACACACACACACACACACACACACACACACACATGAAAATAATCAGAATTACACAGTTTGCTACTTAACGTTGCTATAACGACTACCTCTCGGGGATTGAAGTAAACGAATTAGATGTATGAAAATGGTGAGAAATACATCTTTAGGTACCACAACTAGTGGATCGGAGCGCCATCGAGAAAAAAAAAATGAAATCTGAACAATCTGTGATTGCAGCAAATAGTTTTGTAACGCCGAACCGGAAAGGAACAAGGAACTTAAAGTAGTCAATGGTTCATTTTCATAACTTCATTTTCAGTGTCTCATTGTCTAATTTTAAAACTTTGCCGTTAGTTAGTTCGTTAGCCTTTCCTCTTGTGCCTAAGGAGGCGCATAGGGCAGAAGTCATGGCTCTTCATGTCTGGCGGTTCGCTGCTATCTGTTGTAGATCTTGGATGTTCACTTGGCCGTTGAATGAGCCTTCTCTGATGATGGTTCTACGCAGGGTCTTTGCACTAGCATGTTTAATTTGAGACATTTGTAAATGATGGCATTAGAAATGTGATAGGTACCACGCCCCGTCGAGTGTCCATTGTTCTATGCAAATATGGGTCTAGCATCATATGTCCCATGCCCTTTAAGGCGTGTACAATAATCCCTCACTTTTTCTTACCACACCCTCAACTGAACTTATAGAAAGACAACTAATACACTGGTTCCTGATTACGTGTGAGAGTGTAGCCCAATTACCTATCAACTAGTGTCTACATCAGAAAATGCTCTGTCTTTAAAAATAGATAAAGACCAGGATTGAATCGAATAGATTTAATCACATTTTATAAATACCAAAGGTCAGATGGAGTGAGTATTAGAGATGCATACTACACAACAACCAGCACAAAGTAGTCTATGAGACAGTTGTCACAAGATTGAAACTCTCGCCTTCCCTCTAATGACAAGTGTGAAACTATAGCAAAATTCCATATAAGAATCGACAACGTATAGAAAAATTAAAGACATAATCCCACAATAGTAGAATTCAACATTGTGGTAAACAAAACATCTCCAAAACGTCAGTATGTACTGTTGTGACCAACGTTTTACCTGGAACTCATCTCAGTCAAACATCCAGAGCCACTATCTCACAACACCTGTCCTCAGTTAAAGTTAGTTCCATATCTTTTACAGCACGTTGCAATCAACCCCAGCATGTCTGGGCTTTTTGTGATTTACTAGGGCAGTTATTACATACAGTAGTTTGCCATTGCTTTCTGAACTATTGTCGGTCTTATCATCGACATCGAGGATAGCTGGCCTGCTCCCAAATCGTGTACGGATGTTTCCGAACTCTAGACTCGGCGTGTCTGGGGAATTGAGAAATGCATTCACTGCCGCTAAACTACAAACCGGCCGATCTGTCCCAAGAAAGTAACAATTGGCATCGATTCTATCTATAAACAAGTCCAATAAAGTGTCAAGCTTTCTTGTATTCTAGCATACAGCAGTGGTATGATCAGTTCGCTTCCTCAATGCCTTGTCTTCCCATAAATTTTCCAGAGAGTACTGGAAAGAATATTCGTTAACAATGTTATAAGACTGGGTCCAGCTAAGAGGTGTAAAGGCTGCACAAAATAATAATACCACTACTGTTGGAAGATACACCCGATTCTCAGTCTTAGGAACGATCTAGACACTCTGACCCCCTTTGCACAATATAAATTGTTGTATGAATATGTGTGATACTTTATATACTGTGATATTGTCATTGATGTGATACATTGACTGGTACAGTGAGAGATGCCAGTATTAATGACATTAATACTAAGAATACATTATGTATTGTTTCATGGTCACCTCCATTACCCCCGTGTATTGATAAGTCAGATGTGGTCTTGACACTCTGGGATCGTGTGTATAGTGTGAAAGAACAGATAAATCATCATATCCTAGAGACAATGGTTCGACAGGGAGTGAGCAGAGTATCTGGCCGACATTAAGTTTTCCGAGAACTGAAAAGTCTAGGGTGTTCATGCTGCACGAAATGGAGTGAATCACTCTTTAATTTATAAACAGAGATACAAGTATGTACAGAAAAGTATGGACTGACATAATGAGTAAAATATCATGATTTATTCCGGGATTCACAACTTTCAGCAGTGCGTGGTTGAAAGGTTCATCATGAGACCTTAGTTCTTCAAGTTTTACAGGGGCGGACAACTCTGAACGACTGTCTTCCACAACAACGGCAATTGTAATATACAGCACATTAAGTTTAATAAAATAACATTAAATTGCTCATTGAAAAATGAGCAATTATCAAAATATTTAAAACACTAATGCTAATCCACAGTCTGTGCACATGTCAAGATGGATTTAATTGGACACTGCACCTCCGACAGGAAAACACTTCAAAGTTGAGTTTAAAAGTCATCTTTGAAAAATTGGAATAAAATGTTCATAAAAGCACAAGCCATGATGTTTTCTAATGACGACATGTTTGAATTAATCTCTCCGGAACTTTTTGGGACGGGTTGGTTTGTACTCTTCCATGTCACAGACTAGAAGATGTATCTGGAGACAGAAAAACAAAAATAATTACAAATTAAGACACAATGAGTGCAGCAATTATAAATTTGAAATGCACAACGTTTATCAACCGGTGAGGCAAAAATATGAAATCAGGCTTAGCAAAGACATGAGTCGAGTAAAGTGGCTTGGTGTGGGACTGGCTGCGGTTGGTTGTAGAAAATAATTTCTCCATAACCCAACCATCCATAGATAAATACAGTGACCAAATGGAAAAGGGATAGGCCATAATTCTTTAGTATATTCTGACCATGAATAAATAGAGAATCCAAATTGAAACGAGAAAGGACAGATTTCTTTAATATGACCTGTCCTACTACTGAACTAACATTGTCTAGTAAACAACAAACTGCCAATGGGTTGATTACAACGCCATGCAAAGGACAAGCAACTAACTTGTAACTTTAGCTGCCATGTAATGATCCTCTAGTCGTTTCGACTTCCAAATGGACGTGGGTGGGGTTGGTGAATAGAATGTTCCTTCGTTACAAAGTACCATCTGCACGCGGGTTGTGTTACAAAGGTCTCTTTCCCCTCTTAAGGCAATTAAACAACGGGATATGCAAGATCTGAGTTTCAACTTCACATTTATGGCGAGGTATATTAAAATGTAACCAGGTAAAGGTTCAGCATAGGCCTCTTTTTCACATCTTAGGAACTTGGGTATATGCCTAACGTGTCCACCGTTCACGCGGGTGATATTTTTCCTTCTGTACTGACTTAGGCTTCTTGTTCGACCCATCATCAAAATAGGTACCTGGACATGTCCTGTGAATTAACGGCGGCCGGCGTAATGTCGATCAGACCACATATAGAGTGCCGATCACTCTATATAAATATAGGACTTCCATGTTTTGGTTTGCGTTTGCTTTCTCCGTGCTGATGAAGGCTTTAACCGCAACGTCTATTTTGTTATTTGTGCTGGTGTTCTAGTAAAGAGTACTGTCTACTTTTCGGTTTGTGTGTGTGTATGGGGGGGGGGGGGGGGGGGTTTTGGGGAGGGTGGGGTGGGGGGGGGGGGTTTAATTATATGCCCACTACATCTTATAACTGGAGAAAGGACCTTTTCTTTTACTTTTCCTAACGTGCACCCTAGTTCTCCTAATGCCCGCACTTATCCTAACAAGCTAGGTGTCAGATCCACTACTTATAACTCTCACAACTGGAATTAAAGAGAACACCAAACATCTAACATCTTCTTTCCCTAAATACTGCAGAATGTTTCTGTTCCAGGCCAATTCTAGTAGTTCGCTGTAAACTCAATTTAGGAGGTCGGCATGGTCCAATGGGTAAGAGCGCTTTCTCTTAAACTTCCGGTGTGATGATGCCGAGGTAGCAGATTCAAGCCCTACTTAGATCCGTTAGACTAAAACGATGACTTCTTGACCTCGACTTAGAGGACATCAATTGCAAGTACCTCTGAAGTCGGACTGGTTTTGCCTGATGGCGAGGGACACTGGTAATTAGGTAAGCTAATCCACATGGAAAAATAAGTCCAGCGTGGAATACGCTCGAGTTCAATGCGAGCGGACGCTTAAAATAAAGAAAACTAAAATTTAATTACAAAAATAGTCATAAACATTTTATCTGCATACAATGAGATCGTAAAACTCAGTGGACATAGCTACTCGTAGACCATAGATTTATAGCCTCATTAAAACCTGTTACTTTAATTCCATTTTTAAAAATTAAATACGTTCACTGGCTATGAACTCGAGCTAAGTCCACACGTTATAGCGTGTTTCCCCGAAAATAAGACCTACCCTATAATAAGCCCTTGCACGATTTTTCAGGATGATTTTAATATAAAACTTACCCCTAAAAAAGTCCCAGTTAAGATCGTCAGCTACAATGAGAGACTTGTTGCCGAATGGCCAGTCGGGGTCGGGAGTTGGAGAGATATGACGATGTTCCAAAAGAAGATAACATGACTATATTTGAATAAATATACAATTGTGTACGTGAATAAATGTCGATTTTAGAATCTGGAAAAAAATATATAAGACATCCTCCGAAAATAAGCTTTAGTGCATTTTTTTAAATGCTAAAATTAATATAAGACCCGGTCTTATTTTCAGGGAAACACGGTATTACTGCTAGTAGTTACTACTACTAATAAGTGCACTGGACTGGTTATGCGTGAGGTTTAGCTTTTTCTTTTATCCCTGTCTCTCGCCATCAGGCGAATCCTCTCCGATGTTTGAGGTACTTATAATTTAGACACCCAGTCAGTGACGAGAAGTTAATTTCAAGTTGCACTGACCGGGGTATAGCACGTACCCACTACGCCGTGGTTAGAAGGAGGAAATGTCAGCGTGTTCAACCTCTCTGCCACGCCAACCACCATTTATATCAGACTTATTATATCAGTTCTAAAGTGTGTTGTTTTGTGTGTTCAGTTAAATCACCGATTAATGAAGGGGGAAAAAATTCTGTTTAATATTGAAAAACAAAAATTAACCACACGTTTTATGGTAAAATGCTTTATACCTACTTTCCACTACAAAAACGACCCTCCCTCATGCTTTATTTTAAACCTAAGCTCATAACCCACCAGTCCATACCTCCAATAAACTACTGAGTTCTACGTGTAACACTAGGACACTTGTAATTTAAATGCTCTTACCTGTAGGTCACGCTTGTGTCCTTCCCACGGGCAATGTTTATCAGAATTCGGACACTGGACTGTTTCATCTCTTGGCTGCATGTCGGAGAGAGAAAAATACAGTTGATAATTTTGTTGAAACTATTATTTTGAAAATGTACCAACGTTAATAAAATATTCAATATGTTAATTTATGTTGTCTATCTAATTTGCAAACTGAAGATGGTAAAAACATCTACTTTGTAAGCTGAAGGTGATGAAGTGATTTAGTTTGTAAGCTGAAGATGGTGATAGAGATTTAGTTTGTGAACTGAAGATGGTGAAAGAGATCTAGTTTGTAAGCTGAAGATGGTGAAAGAGATTTAATTTGTAAGCTGAAGATGGTGAAAGAGATCTAGTTTGTATGCTGAAGATGGTGAAAGAGATTTAATTTGTAAGCTGAAGATGGTGAAAGAGATTTAATTTGTAAGCTGAAAATGATGAAGGAAATTTAGTTTGTAAGCTGAAGATGGTGAAAAACATATAGTTTGTAAGCGGAAGATGGTAAAATAGATTTAGTTTATTAGCTGAAGATTGTGAAAGAGATTTAATTTGTAAGCTGAAGATGGTGAAAGAAATTTAGTTTGTAAGCTGAAAACGGTGAAATCATTTAGTTTGTAAGTGGAAGATGGTAACATAAATTTAGTTCGTTAGCTTAAGATACAAGTGGCCCCGTTACGGACGCAGTTCGTAATCCACTTACCAGCGTTTGTAACACAGCTACTCGCGATTTGGCAGCAAACCGCGTTACACTGCATTTTAACGAATTGGTATGGGAGCCAATCATTCAGAAACAATGGCAAACTACTGAACGTAAACTTGCCAAGACATCAACAACAGCTGTAAAATGCTGGTGTTGACAGTGATGTCCTGTTAAAAAATAGATATGCAAAAAACAAAAATGCTGAAGATGGTGAAATAGGTTTATTGTGTAAGGTAAAGATGGTGAAAGACATATAGTTTGTAACCTGAACATGATGAAAGACATATGGATTGTAAGCAGAAAATCGTGGAAAACATATAGTTTATAAGCTGAAGGTGGTGAAAGAGATTTAATTTGTAAGTAGAAGGTGGAATATGTTTAGTTTGTAAGCTGATGATGATAAAAGAAATATCGTTCTAAGCTGAAGATGGCGTATGACATATAGCTTGTAAGCTTAAGATGGTGAAAGACGTATAGTTTATAAGCTGAAGACGATGCAAGAGATTTAGTTTGTAAGCTGATGGTGAAATGAGTTTAGTTTATAAGCTGATGATGGTGAAATAGGTTTTGTTTATAAGCTGATGATTGTGAAATGGGTTTTCTTCATAAGCTGAAGGTGGTGAAATAGGTTTGGTTTGTAAGCTAAATATTGCGAAAGACATATAGCTTGTAAGCCTAAAATGGTGAAAGACATATATGTACATATTGTATGCTGGCGATGATGAAATAGACTTAGTTTGAAAACGCTTTTTTTTTTTAAATCTGGTTTGCCAGCTGAAGATGAAAGAGATCTTGTTTGTAAGTTTAAAGTGGTAACGGAGATGTAGTTTGAAAGCTGAAGATGATGAAAGAGATCTAGTATGTAAGCTGAAAATGGTAACAGTTCTAGTTTTTAAGCCGAAATTGGTAACAGATCTAGTTTGTAAGCTGAAAATTGTAACAGATCTAGTTTGCCAGCTGAAAATGGTAACAGATCTAGTTTGCAAGCTGACAATGGTAACAAAGATCTAGTTTGCAAGCTGAAAATGGTAACAGATCTAGTTTGCATGCCGAGAGTGATTAAAAAGATTTCGGCTGTAGGGCAATAATAGTAAAAAGAGATCTACTTGCAAGCTTATAATTTTGACAGAAGTATAGTTTTCAGTTGAAGATGATAAACAAGAATATACATTTAGTTTGCAAGCTGTAAATGAATGAACATTCCATAAAGCATACAATAGCTAGTACGTAGTATTAATTCCATTTTGAATTTGATTACTGCAAGCTATTGCTAATTATTGTTTAATTCCGTATTGGTATTGCATATTTGAGACAGAAAGGTAGAGAGGGAACATATACTTAGAGACAGATATACATTCAGAATAATAGACATATGAGAGAGAGAGAGAGAGAGAGAGAGAGAGAGAGAGAGAGAGAGAGAGAGAGAGAGAGAGAGAGAGAGAGAGAGAGAGAGGCACACATAAATGCAGACACGAATACTGGCAAGAAAAAAGACGAACGAAAACTTATTAACAGAGAGAGAGAGAAAGAGAGAGAAAGAGAGAGAGAGAAAGAGAGAGAGAGAGAGAACCGAAAGAGATGCAATAAATAAATAAATACTATAATATTGAGAGATAGTGAGAGGGCCGAAGAGCAAGAGAGAAAAGAGGGAAGTATAGAAGTAGGATTTAAGAGATGAGAGTGAGAGAGGCGAGAGAGAGAGAGAGAGAGAGAGAGAGAGAGAGAGAGAGAGAGAGAGAGAGAAAGTGTGTATAGAAGATAGGAAAGAGGGAGAGAAAGGGATTTAAAGACACGGCATAAAATAAGAGGGTGAAATATGGGGAGGGGGAAGTGGGATTTAGAGAGATAGGTAAGAGTGAGGGGGAAGGGAAAGGGGGGGGGGGGGGAGAGAGAGAGAGAGAGAGAGAGAGAGAGAGAGAGAGAGAGAGAGAGAGAGAGAGAGAGAGAGAGAGAGAGAGAGAGATAAAGCACTGAGAAAAGGTGAGACAGATAGTGCAGGTCGATACAGAAATAAAAGGAGTAAAAGAGAGAAATGGAGATGGAGGTAGACAGCGTTGAGATAACGGAAAGAGATAGAGAGGGAAAGAGATTCACATTCACACTCACACACATAAACATACAGACTAACACACTAACCTGGAGTGAGAGAGACACAGACTCCTCCAGTTTTAGCAAGAAGTCAAACTTGGAGCTGAGACATGTCATTTCATGCTCGTCCAGAGTGTTGTATGGGAAGAGATTCTGACAGTACAGACACTGTGATGGTCTGTGTGTACAACACTTGACGTGGTTCTGTCAAAGAAATACAACATTTTATCATTCATCATGTCTTACAACAGTTCTATCTTATAGAAACAAGCACAACAACAAGTAAAACAATTTATATTTAGATGTTTCTTTTCGAGGGCTTCTTGTTTGTTTTTTTTATAATCCCGCTGCCAGTATGACGTTTTATTCCCTCAGCCCAGTGCTGGGGTTTTAACTCTGTACATATTTAGATGGAGGTGAATATCTTAACCATTCAACAACGCATACTAAGCTGTCTATTGGTCATTTCTCCACATATCTGTATGGCAGCAAATCATGGACAATTAGTAAATAATCTCTGGTAGCTTTTGAGATGTGGTTTCATATGAGAATGCTAATAATTTCTTGGACGGCTTGTCACCGACCGTTAGGGTGTTTCTATTGAAATAGACAGAAATCCCTATCCAAGAGTTTGCCGACAGTCTCTAGAAATTATGGCTCGTTATAAGAATGTCTAAAGGGATGGTCCCGATAGAAGAGACTGGGATTCACTTGGTAGACAAAGGCAGAAGGTGAAGAACACTCGTGTATGTAGGAAGACCTAACACGAATGTCTAGTTTATCTGTCGGTGATCCTTCATCATTTAATGATAAGCCCCCTGTTTTAAATACTTGCACGCACTCACGCACACGCCTTGCGTTCAAATGATCACGAGGGGAGTACGTTGGTACAAGTATAAAACAATAATACTCTTTAATAGTAAAAGAGATAATGAAAATTGTCGTTCAAGTGGTGAACTATGACAGTTACAATTATGTTATAGGTACAAAAATAAAACAGTTTTCTGATGCTTAGCTAGATCGCATATCATCATTCACACCATCCAGACAGTGACACACTCAGAACACATGTAGACACAGAGTCACCTGAGATAATCTGATCTCGGTTAGTAGTAGTGCTGGCTTTCGTTGGTATTATGTCTTGGAGTCGACCCTGGCATTCGACAGGTGTACGATGCTCCTCCGGATTCCAGGTTCCGTCTCCACTAGTTGGTGGCTCAAAGTTTCGGTAACCGGACCGGTTAGGTGTCAGCAGTATCAGCAGCGAGGCTCCTTAAATCAAACAAACAGTTGCAGACTCCTTAGTGTCTTGACAATAACAATGTGTCTGAGTGTTGGTGTTGTGTGTCTGTTGTGTATGTGTCAGATGCAGAATAAGAATAAAACATAATTCCTCTCTGCTATTCTGTATCAAAAGCAAAGGCCAATAGTTCTTATCAGCTTGGCTATATCTTGTATGACATGATGATACAAGGTGAAAAAGGGTCCAGAAGTGGACCCATTCTAAGACCACATGGTCCATTGGAATAGAACATGTAGACAAATCTTTGTTTGAAAAAAACATTACAAAATGTACATGGTTGTAAAACTTGAAGTGACTCATATGCAATAATTACTGGTGTATTCCTTAACACCATGGTGAGGAAGTCCTGGGCAGCCAGGATGTTTCCCTAGATAGCTAAGGAAGGGCCAACAATAATTCAACCTAATCCCACATCAGTCATTAGGCATAAAGCAATCAAGTGTCGCCATGAAGTCGTGAGGTATACCCCACAGAATATACGAGCTAAAAGATAAGAAGAAGGCCAGCAGGCAAGCAGGGGCTGAGATATTCCAGGCATTGGGCTTTAGGATGTCTCAGTTATCACTTGTTGAGTTATTTACTCCCCAAATTCTGATTCCTCACCACATAGTATTTGCTTTGAACTTATGACCGTCAGTGTCGTGTAGTTCGGCATGGCGGTGAGTCAGGGGTAAGCAAATTTATGTTTGAATATAAATCGCCTAGTAATATTGCTGGCATGTGAGAATCATGTTCCACATGTCTCTTCTACTTCTGCCCACATGGCAAAATCATGTTATCATATTTTCAACAAAATATACATGTAAATACATTCACAAAATGCATATGAAAATAATCAGTAAGGTTCATACATTATATCTATATATATTTTTATCTATAAATATATCTAGGCCTCACATGTTTTCTCTCAATGTCTCCCCTTTCAACTACCACGTTTCATAAATATACATGGTCGGGAAAGTTTTGGGTTTTCCCAATATCAGAATATAAATGTGTACACACTTCTTACTATAATCGTAATTATTAGGTTACTACACTCACCCCCAGTCTTATTGCAGCACTTAAGATAGGTTTTGGTATAATCTACCAAGGATGCAATTAGATATGGCAGCTCACTTCATGCAAGGTCTGCTTAGCACAGCAGCTCTAGTCATTGTGAACTGGACGGAAGTTGTTAGTCACAATTTCCGGTGCCGCAGTACTAATAGTGTATCGCCGTATTCCCGTTGCTAGGGAATGACGGACATATACTTGGTATTACTGATAAGGGTTGAAGACAGGGGATTTCCCTTGTGACATCATTTGAATAGATGACGTGGAAAATACACGCTGTCCCCAAATAGTGTGTAGTTTTAGTGCAGAAAGTGTCTGCATGGTCATTATGACGTCATTACTAGTAATTTAGCTGCCGTACTGAATCCAGAATGTAAATAGTAATTCCACTAACGTAGTAGTGGTGGTGTTTGCATAGTGATCTAGACTCATCCCGTCACATATGCCCCTCCTAGAGAAAAGTACGACTAGGTGAACTTTTGGGGTAGGTGAGCCTAGATCGACTATGGCTTATTTTCCTCCTGAGTCCGTATGGTCATTGTCTTCATCCTCAGCAGTAGGGTGTCTGCTCAGGAAATCTGCTCCCACATTTTCTTTTCCGGGGATGTACTCCACATTGAATGTGTATGGTTGTAGGAGCAGTGACCATCTCATCAACCGAGTGTTTAACTTCTTGGAGGCAGCTAAGAACATCAGAGGTTGGTGGTCACTCTGAACCATGAATTTTGTTCCATATAAGTATGGTTGGAATTTCTGTACCGCCCATACTAGAGATAAACATTCCTTTTCGATGGTGGAATAGTTCCGTTCAGCCTGGTTTAACTTTCGACTGGCGTATGCTACTGGGAAAAGGATGGTCGGGTTTTCTCGTCCTCCCTGCAACAGTGTTGCCCCAATGCCAACATTACTGGCATCCGTTCGCAAGGTAAATGTTTTGGTAAGATCTGGGAGTTGCAAGATGGGTCTTGCTGAAAGTCTGTCTTTAAGGATGGTGTACGCAGTCTCACAATCTGCAGTCCAGTTAACTTTCTCTGGGGCTCCCTTCTTTGTGGCATCTGTGAGAGGGGCTGCAACCATGTTGAAATTCTGGATATATTTTTGGTAGAACCCACACAGAGACACAAAGGATCTTACATCTTTCTTGGTCTTGGGTCGCGGTGCGGCTTGTAGTTATTCTACATTTTTCGGGTCAGGCGAGGTGTAACCCTGGACTATGGTATGTCCCAGAAATTCAAGTTTTTGAAATGCTAGCTGGCACTTGGTGGGCCGAGCCGTCAATCCTACTTCAGCTAATCTGGTTAACAGAACTTCCAGTGAGGATAAATGTTCCTCAAAGGTATTGGAGGCAATGAGAATGTCGTCCATGAAGTTGGTAATGGATGGGTCTCTTAGAGGGTCCAAAAGCATTCTCATCATCCTGGTGAAAACGCTGGGTGCGTTACTAAGGCCAAATGGGAGCACGTTGAATTGGTAGTGTCCCGTTGAGGTGCTGAATGCCAGGTAGGGTCGAACTTCTTGCTTCACGGGGATCTGGTAGTATCCTTTGCTCAAGTCTATCTTAGAGAAATACTTGGCTTTACTCAGCTTGGCGAAGAGTTGCCCATGGTCTGGTAGCGGTTCTGCTTGGAACTCGGTTATACCATTCAGTTGGCGATAGTCGATGCAGAGCCGATGCTCCCCACTAGGTTTTCTAAGCAGCACCACATTTGCACTGTACGGTGACTCAGAAGGTGAGATTATTCCTTCTTGAAGTAGCTGGTTGATCTCAATTCTGAGTGCCTCTTCCTTTGCATAGGGAATGGGATACTGTTTCTGCCTAATAGGATCAGGGCTGGTCAGCTTCATATCAAATTCTATCAAGCTAGTGCGACCTGGTTTGTCGGTGAGGAGTGTTGCGTGAGATTGTAATACTTCCTCCAATTTTCCCTTTTGGGAAGTGGTCAGGTTAGGATTTATTTCCACATCCTGGTAGGTCTCCTGAAGTTGTAGGGGGTATTCCACCGCTATGTTCTCCCCATTCTCTACTTCAGTTGCAACTGCCATTGCCAACAAATGCCTTGGGGTTTCATTTGCTCTCGCATAATATTTGCGAAGCAAATTGATATGATACATTTTCTGCTTACCCTTGATGGCGATCCTGTAATTGGTACGGGACAGTTTCTCTACCACGGGGAACGGCCCCTGCCACCCAATCTCCAACTTATTGTTTCCGCTAGGGAGTAGTAGTAAGACTTTGTCCCCTACTTCTAGTGAACGATCCTTGGCCTTTTTATTGTAATACTGGGCATGTTTCGCTCGGGCTCTTCTAAGATTACTCGTCGCTAACTTCCATCCCATCTTCAACTTGTGTTTCAATTCTTCCACATACGTGGACGCATTTACTACTGTCTCGTCTGTTCTCTCCTCAGTCCATGTTCTCATGAGAGCTTCTAGAGGACCTTTGATGGGCCTACCAAAGAGGAGGGTTGCTGGTGGAAGGCCCGTGGAGCCATGAGGAACTTCCCGGTAAGCAAATAGTGCTGCCGGTAGGTAATCATCCCAGACTTCTGGTTTTTCCTGTGCCAACTTCCTCAGGATAGACATCAATGTCCCGTTGAACCTTTCCACCAGGCCGTTTGACTGTGGGTGGTATGGACTGGAATGTATGTGGCGAGTCTGGAAAATATGGAAGACTTCTTCCATCAATCTCCCTCTAAACTGAGAGCCGTTATCAGTGAGGATTTGGTTAGGGAATCCTAGCCGAGTGAAAATCGTGACCAGGGCCTCTGCCACTCTTTTAGAATCAATAGCTGGCAGGGCGATCGCTTCTCCCCACATGGAGCAGGTATCCACCAGAGTTAATATGTATTTGTTTCTCCTTTTAGTTCTAGGGAGAGGTCCAACAATGTCGACAGCCACTCGCTCGAAGGGGGTATTCATGATGGGCATTTCTCCTAACTTAACTGGGGCAGTCGTGTGTCTGGGTGCAACTCGCTGACACTCAGGACAAGATTTCACATACCTTTTGATGTCCCCATTCATTCCCGGCCAAAAATAATGACATGAAATGCGTTGATTAGTTGCACCACCACCCATATGCCCACTAAACGACAGTGTGTGGCCCATGTGTAGAACTTGTGGCCTATATGCTGCTGGTACTACAAGTTGACCATGTTCCTGTTCATTTTTACCGGCCCTACGATACAACAAATTTCCCTTCTTATAAAAGTCCCCTCTCTGCGGGGGGTTTCTAGCATTTGGAAGTTTCTTAAAACAGTGTGCTAGAGTCGGGTCCTGGTTCTGTGCAGCTCTAATCTCCCCTGGGAGTGGATTCAGGGGTAGATCAGGCTCAGAGGTTGCTGTAACTTGAGCCCTTGTCTGCACAGCAGCCACTATCATGGGGGTGACGGGTTCCCCCAAGTAGACATATCTACATCCTAGTATCATGTCATAGATGGAGTCAGCCATCACTGCTGCCGATATCGTACCCTTAACGAATTTAGAGTCAACCAATATTCTAGCGATCGGCAAGGTCAGGGTAGGTGAGCTTTTTGTCACGCCCTTTATCTCAATTGTGTCTTCGGTGATTTGATCAGGGTCTACCAGGTGAGATGCTACGATGGCATCATATTGTAAACCCGTATCGTAAAGACACTCGACCCACTGTCCATTGACAGTGATCTGCTCTGTCACTGGAGGTCTTCTCAGTTCTTGATGAGGTGGCCTCTTAGCGATTTCCTTGTCTGTGGACAAGTATGCCGCAATCTTGGGATTAGGTTGGCGCCTACATTCTGACGTACTGTGGGAGTTATTCCTACAGTTCTTGCAGTAGGGTTGTCTAAAACCAGTTGCGGTGGGGTTGTTTGGTTGTGGCTGGGGTTGCCTCTTATCTGCTGGTTGGTTATTGTATCGGGGTTGTCCCATGTTGGTTGGAGGTTGGTTCTTTTGAGGTTGGGGAGGTTGGTTCTTTTGAGGTTGGGGAGGTTGTGTTGAGACAGAGTCCCCATGGGCAGTCAGATACCTTTCAGCCAAGACTATCATTTCCTCTAGGTTTTGCGCCCCTTGTTCAACGATGAAAGTTTCCATCGGCTTCGACATACAGTTCCTCAGCTGCTCACATAAAACCATCTCCCGCAAGCCCGCATAGGAGTGTTCATACTCTCCCAATGTCTCCCATTTACAGAGATAACTCTGCAGACGAGCGGACAATTGTGAGAATGACTCACCCTTCAGACGTCTTGCGGTTCGAAATTTCCGCTGATAAGCAGCTGAGGTTAACTCATATCTCTTCAATAAAGCCGATTTCAAACTTTCATAAGAATGTTCATGGCCTGGAGGTAGTCCCTGAAAGACTACATACGCTTGTCCCCTCAGTGCCTGAGAAAGCTTCAAGTTCCAGTGTTCCCTAGCCAACCCAAATGACTCAGCTAATTTCTCGAATTTCTGAAGGTAACTATCCAATTGTTCCTGATTTTCCTCGAACGGCATCAATGGAAAACTCATAGGACCCACATGAGAAGTCGAATGTAGCTGGGTTTCAATGCTGGGTGCCGGAGAGCTGGCGTTAGAACAGGTTGCTGATAGAGCTTGGTTTTCTAGCTCTTTCATCCTAAACTCATGCTGTCGGATTTTTTCATTTTCCTGTAACTGCCTAAGTTCTTTCTCAGCCTCGATTTTCTTAAGTTCTGTCGCTGCTTCCAGTTTCTTAAGCTCGAGTTCATGCCTACGTATTTTATCTTCCCTGTCTTCTTTCCTTAACTCCCTCTCCATATCATGGACATATTTGGCTGCTTCGGGCTCCGATAACCCCATAGCTACCGCTGCTGCGTGCAAATCTGCTGATGAACTCATGACTGAGTTTTGACTGAGAGGGTGAGTGATCAGTGGACTACAATTTCTATATCAATATTATACTACTTCCCCATTCAAGTTATACTAATACAATTGCAATCATTTACAAATCTTATTAGTACATACACAAAAATGGTTAGTACAAACAATGATACAAAACACACTTTCACTCTCTCAATCGAATGGAAACAACTAATTACAGAGTTTCCTAAACTACTCTACCCTTTACTGAGATGAGAAAAAAAAATTTTGTACCAAGTAACACAATTTATTAGAAATATTATTTCTAATTAGCTGGGTAGATCCCGGACGAGCCCCCAGTTGTCACCGACCGTTAGGGTGTTTCTATTGAAATAGACAGAAATCCCTATCCAAGAGTTTGCCGACAGTCTCTAGAAATTATGGCTCGTTATAAGAATGTCTAAAGGGATGGTCCCGATAGAAGAGACTGGGATTCACTTGGTAGACAAAGGCAGAAGGTGAAGAACACTCGTGTATGTAGGAAGACCTAACACGAATGTCTAGTTTATCTGTCGGTGATCCTTCATCATTTAATGATAAGCCCCCTGTTTTAAATACTTGCACGCACTCACGCACACGCCTTGCGTTCAAATGATCACGAGGGGAGTACGTTGGTACAAGTATAAAACAATAATACTCTTTAATAGTAAAAGAGATAATGAAAATTGTCGTTCAAGTGGTGAACTATGACAGTTACAATTATGTTACAGGTACAAAAATAAAACAGTTTTCTGATGCTTAGCTAGATCGCATATCATCATTCACACCATCCAGACAGTGACACACTCAGAACACATGTAGACACAGAGTCACCTGAGATAATCTGATCTCGGTTAGTAGTAGTGCTGGCTTTCGTTGGTATTATGTCTTGGAGTCGACCCTGGCATTCGACAGGTGTACGATGCTCCTCCGGATTCCAGGTTCCGTCTCCACTAGTTGGTGGCTCAAAGTTTCGGTAACCGGACCGGTTAGGTGTCAGCAGTATCAGCAGCGAGGCTCCTTAAATCAAACAAACAGTTGCAGACTCCTTAGTGTCTTGACAATAACAATGTGTCTGAGTGTTGGTGTTGTGTGTCTGTTGTGTATGTGTCAGATGCAGAATAAGAATAAAACATAATTCCTCTCTGCTATTCTGTATCAAAAGCAAAGGCCAATAGTTCTTATCAGCTTGGCTATATCTTGTATGACATGATGATACAAGGTGAAAAAGGGTCCAGAAGTGGACCCATTCTAAGACCACATGGTCCATTGGAATAGAACATGTAGACAAATCTTTGTTTGAAAAAAACATTACAAAATGTACATGGTTGTAAAACTTGAAGTGACTCATATGCAATAATTACTGGTGTATTCCTTAACACCATGGTGAGGAAGTCCTGGGCAGCCAGGATGTTTCCCTAGATAGCTAAGGAAGGGCCAACAATAATTCAACCTAATCCCACATCAGTCATTAGGCATAAAGCAATCAAGTGTCGCCATGAGGTCGTGAGGTATACCCCACAGAATATACGAGCTAAAAGATAAGAAGAAGGCCAGCAAGGGGGCTGAGATATTCCAGGCATTGGGCTTTAGGATGTCTCAGTTATCACTTGTTGAGTTATTTACTCCCCAAATTCTGATTCCTCACCACATAGTATTTGCTTTGAACTTATGACCGTCAGTGTCGTGTAGTTCGGCATGGCGGTGAGTCAGGGGTAAGCAAATTTATGTTTGAATATAAATCGCCTAGTAATATTGCTGGCATGTGAGAATCATGTTCCACATGTCTCTTCTACTTCTGCCCACATGGCAAAATCATGTTATCATATTTTCAACAAAATATACATGTAAATACATTCACAAAATGCATATGAAAATAATCAGTAAGGTTCATACATTATATCTATATATATTTTTATCTATAAATATATCTAGGCCTCACATGTTTTCTCTCAATGTCTCCCCTTTCAACTACCACGTTTCATAAATATACATGGTCGGGAAAGTTTTGGGTTTTCCCAATATCAGAATATAAATGTGTACACACTTCTTACTATAATCGTAATTATTAGGTTACTACACTCACCCCCAGTCTTATTGCAGCACTTAAGATAGGTTTTGGTATAATCTACCAAGGATGCAATTAGATATGGCAGCTCACTTCATGCAAGGTCTGCTTAGCACAGCAGCTCTAGTCATTGTGAACTGGACGGAAGTTGTTAGTCACAATTTCCGGTGCCGCAGTACTAATAGTGTATCGCCGTATTCCCGTTGCTAGGGAATGACGGACATATACTTGGTATTACTGATAAGGGTTGAAGACAGGGGATTTCCCTTGTGACATCATTTGAATAGATGACGTGAAAATACACGCTGTCCCCAAATAGTGTGTAGTTTTAGTGCAGAAAGTGTCTGCATGGTCATTATGACGTCATTACTAGTAATTTAGCTGCCGTACTGAATCCAGAATGTAAATAGTAATTCCACTAACGTAGTAGTGGTGGTGTTTGCATAGTGATCTAGACTCATCCCGTCACA
>JACEFZ010020664.1:0-34469 GCA_014155875.1 Cepaea nemoralis | reverse complement strand
TGTTTTTTCTTTCTTTTTAAAAACCCTTTTTTCCTTTTTAAAATTTTTTTGCCCCCAAAAAGGATTACTAATTTTGGTTGTCCAGGGAATTGTCACCATTCTTCTGTAAAACCACATTTCCAAGGCTTCTGGGGAGTTCTGTGCTTGTTCACTAATTGTCCATGATTGGCAACCGTGTGTTAGAACTGGTTGCATGTCACTTCTAGTGACAATGAATTGTTACAGACCATGCTCATGTAATAGAATGCAGTTTTTGCCCGGGAAGGTTAACCCGGTCAACAAATGCCCGCAGAAGTCGGATGTGTCGGCCTGACGGCGCAAGAACGCAGCTCTGCTGTAAACAGGCACAACGCAGTCACATCCGGAAAACAAATCCGGATGAACGCAGCAGAAGAAGAAGAATGTAGTTTTTGCTTGTCCAATTCTGTTCTTTATCTCTGTGATGCATTTTCCATCTGATGTTATCCGTGTATCAAGATATATGAATTTATGAAACGCTGGAGCCGGTCTGACGGGGAACTGTACCACCCTGGAGCCGGTCTGTCGGGGAACTGTACCACCCTGGAGCCGGTCTGTCAGGGAACTGTACCACCCTGGAGCCGGTCTGTCAGGGAACTGTACCACCCTGGAGCCGGTCTGTCGGGAAACTGTACCACTCTGGAGCCGGTCTGTCAGGGAATTGTGAAACTGCGATCACTATCCTCCAAGCCAGGGACTTGACTGGACAAACGACCAGAGGGGGGGGGGGGGGGGGGGGGGGGGGGGGGGGAGAGAGACATACACGAGAGTGTGCAGAGAAATGGCGCATCTTACTGTACAGATCAGGAAGAATATCGCCGTCACACCAAGCTTTGGCGACGAGACACAAGTCCGACACATCAAGCTTTGGAGATCAGAGAGAATATCTATGACTCTTGAAACTAACATCTCTTTGGTTTAAATGTGTTGACTTCTCGTCCTTGACTTGGGGACGTAACTTACAAGTACTTCAGAAGTGAGAGTGAGTTCGCATGAGGGTGAGGGAACACTGAGCACTATCAACAATCAAAATGTACCGAATATGAAAATATCCGATCTTAACTAATTTTGGTTTTTGGTGTGTTGAATACGAAAATGACATTTAAAAATGTTGATTGACTCTAGTTTTCAAGATATATGTTACTAATTTATTTAATATATATATCATGTGCCATGCCGGAAAGCGTGGGCGGTCATGACTCGCCATTTCACTCGATCACCAGAGTCGTGGATCAGCTCAGTGTTCTTGTCTCGACCATGCCATGTGGCCAAGACATCCAGGTATTTTCCTCTCGGTCTTCCTCTTGGTCTGTTCCTTCGATCTTGCCAGTTGTCACTAAGTTCTTCAATCCATTTCTTCTCATAACATGTCCTATATATATATAATCATCATGTGCCATGGCGATAAGCGTGGGCGGTCATGTTTTGCCATCTCACTCGATCACCAGAGTCGTGGATCAGCTCCGTGTTCCTGTCTCGACCATGCCATGAGGCCAAGCCATCCATGTATTTGCTTCTAGGTCTTCCTCTTGGTCTCTTCCCTTCGATCTTGCCAGTTGTCACCAAGTTCTCCCATTCATTTCTTCTCATAACATGCCCACAAAATTGTGACTGTCTACGTCTAATGACTCTAATCAGTTTACGATCTTCATTTGTTTCTTGAAGGACTTTGCCATAATGCCACAGACTTGTTCATTAGTTTTTCTGTCTGTCCATGGTATTCTTTGCATTTTTCCTCAGAAACCTACATTTCCACAGCCATCAGATGTTTTTCAGCTTGTCTACTCATTGTCCACGCTTCACATCCATACAAAAGAACAGGCTCTATGTATCCCCTCATCACTCTTTTCTCGTTTCAATCATCATCATCATCATCATCTTCCACTTCTGCCGTCAAGCGTCGGGGGGAGGAATAATTTGCGTTCCAGCGCCGGTGGACGGCACTGGATAGTGTCATTCCGTGTGGTTGTACAATGTCTCTGATGTCGTCAATCCATTTTCTTCTTGGACGTCCTCGTGGTCTTGTCGCAGATAATCTTTGATGTAAGGCCAGTGATGGTAGTTGCTGGTGTTGCATTCTTACGACATGGCCAAACCAGTTGATCTTCTGTCTTTCAATAAATGTGGCAAAAGGTGTTGATCCCACAGTCTGTCTGATAGTAGCATTTCTTACTCGGTCTCGGATGGTTAAGTTGGCAGCTCTCCTCAGGCATCTCATTTCGCAGGTGTTGATTTTGCGAAGGTGTAATTTGGATAAAGTCCAGGTTTGAGATTGGTAGCATAGGGTTGATGTGAATATGTTGTTTATTATCTGTCGTTTTGCGGACATGGGTATGTTTGGTTGTTTTCAGTAAGGGTGACAGTTGATACGTAAGTGCACTAGATTTTTGACATCTGATTTCAATTTCTCTGTCCAATCTGCCATCTTCTGTGATCATACTTCCAAGGTATTTGAATTCTTTAACTTGTTTCAGAGGTGTGTTATTTATCTGTATACTTAGTGGGCCTGGCGATCTGCTAACTTGCATTACTTCAGTTTTGGCTGTGTTTATACTCATATTGTATCTGCTGCATGTTGAACTCAGATTATTAATATGATTTTGTAGTCTGCCCTCATCGCTGTAAAACAGGCACTGATCATCTGCATATAGAAGTTCATTTAATCCCTGTGGGTCAGTTGTTTCATCTGGAGTAAAGAGTTCTAAATTTTCTGAATCTGTTCTGTCGAGACTTGCTTCTTTGGAAATTCTGTCCATGTAGATATTGAATAGCAGGGGAGAGAGCACACATCCCTGCCTCACTCCTGTATTGACTGTAAACATATCTGATATACTTCTTGTGTTCTTACTGCACTTTGACTCGAGTGGTACATGGCTATGATGTTTTCTAGCAATTGTCCTTGTATCCCACAGTCTTCAAGGATGGTCCATAATTTGTATCTGTCTACTCTATCGAAAGCCTTTTCCTGATCCACAAACACAATATTCTGCTGGTCACTCGTTTCAATTGATATCTTTTTATTGGTCAGTATGTTTTTCATCTTGCAAAAGGCTACCTTTCGCAATGGCAATTCTTGTTCTAATCTCTTCAAGGCATGTCCCATCAGATGTTATGACTGTTCCGAGATAGTTGTACCGATTCACTTGTTGAAGAATATGCCCATTTACTTGTATATTACTTTGTGGTATTTCTTCCTTCCTAGTGATGGCCATAATCTGTGTCTTCTCACAATTCAGTTCTAACCTTAGTTGTTCACTGTGTACAACAACCGCATACACTACATGTTGTAGGTACTGTTCATTGTCTGCAATCAAGGTTGTATCATCTGCATATCTAATGTTATTGATGTATCGTCCCCCAATGTTGATTCCTTCCATATCTTCTATATTTCTGAAAATATGTTCACTGTACAGGAAAAAAAGATCTGGAGACATTACACATCCCTGCCTCACACCTCTCTTAATAGGCTGATATTGGCCTACTTCATTATCAATTCTTATGGCAGCTTATTGTTTCCAATATATGTTTTTTACAAGTCTAAGGTCTTTTTCCATCAATTTGTAGATCTTTAAGCATCTGTCACAGCGCCAAACCAAGGCACTTAGTTTGGTCTGTGAAAACCGTACGGTCCTGGCCACGCCGGAAACGCCACTTTATCACAAAGACCGGAGGCCATTTTTCCTTGTAGCAGCCAGCTCGGTGTGAAGGCAGGCGCTGGGGCCCTGTGTAGTTTTGTGGCCAGCCCGCCTTGAGACAAGATATGTGGGGTTTCCCATCTGTTCATCAGTGAACAACATATGTCAGAAGAAAAAGCCGTAAGTGTAAAATGTTTAATTTAATAAATATTTGTTAAATCGCAGCACACGCCATGTTACAGGCTTGAAAAGCGTTCACGTGGGAAAACCGATGTGTGGGAACAAAGCTGTTAGGCAGAGTGGTAGGAACAAAGAAATATAAATAGATAATGTAGATGAGTATTACTAAAGTGAGCTGTTCTACAGATCAATGTAACGTCCCTGAGGTTTTAGGAATATAACATTTAATTCATAGAGATGTCAGCAATCAGACAATGGTGATGTAAAATATGTAGAATAGGTCATTGATGGTGGTGAAGTACTATAGAGACTGATGTCATGTCATGCCAGCCATGCTGGCACAAGATTATTTTGTTGGGAATTATTTTACATGGTTATCCTATGGCATTAATGTGTTACTGTCTAAATAGATATGTGGGAGATTCACCAAAATATACAATGTGTGGGGTCATAAATTAGTTTATGGTAAAGACTGAAATAATGCCACATGGTGCCATGCAGGCCATGTTGGCATGGAAGGGAGTAAGTGCTTGTGAGGTTGCTAGAAATGAAGGTTACTTAACAACAGAGTGGTGAGAATCATATGTGTATACAGCAGCAAGATATGTTTACAGGATTATTCTGTGACTAATGGTGAGCATCACATTGGATGTTTGGTCAAGTGTTGGGTATGAACACTCCAAAGCAACATGAGTAGGGGAAAATAACCATAATATATGTGTAATATTTATAACATGTGTAAAGCAGAGAAGAGTACTTACATGTTATATGTGGCAATGATGGGTTAATGGTTAAGCTAAGCAGTTAGAACATGTAGGTAATAAATAGAAGTGTAGGACATAATGTGTTGAATTGTAGGGACGCCATGCAGATTGATAGCCACTAGGCGTAGGAAATAATGCATCTTAATACGCGGGGTGCGTATCAGCAATCATTGTGTAATCGTAACTGCGAATGAAGTGTGGCTTTACTGAGGGAGAACAGGCAGGTGCATCTGGAACTGATATTGGTAAAGGGGTTTCTCATTTAGCATTGAAGTCTGGTGTCACATCTGTTACCAGAATGCAGTAGTGTTTGTGCTAGTGTATCAAACTGGGAGTTTTATGTGTAGTAAAACAGGGTGATTGTTTTACCAGGGGAAGAATGTGATTTAGTGCTGCGTACCACCCTTCGCAGAGATATTAATATGTAGTTGTCATGTGACATGAAGCGTAAGATAGCAAAGTTTATAACCGGGGTATCATAGGAAGAATGATGGGGAACAGAGCGCACAACTGTACATTTGCTGTCCACTCACAAATAATATTACACTGATTGTGTTGGGCCTTGAATAACACTTATTGGTCATTAGTGTGTAATAGTGACATAATATATATAGTACACTGTTTATTATATTAGAACTAATGTTCTGTATCCTGCCATGGACATTGTTGTTCTTGGATCCTGCCTCATATGAATGAGGCACTGTGGCCACTATTTGGTGTACTTTCACTTAGTAATATTGTGTGTTTATTTTATGAGCTATCTTAGGGGCATCAGAGAGTCCCTAAATGAGTTCCTGTGTAATAAATGTTTATCTTTATCTTTAACTTTCTGTGAATGTTGTGATTCTTCTATGTGTAAGGTTACATTGTCACATTCTACAGATATGGTGTTTCCACATTGTATGTATGTCTGTTGCTTTTCATAGTTAGACATGTTTTGCTTGCTGGTTGTTAGTTTGTAATGCTAATCAGATGCTGTAACTTGCACAGTATCATATTAGTGCTGGTACTCTTCATGCAAACTGGGACATTGTTGAGGTAGTTGTCCAGTGAAGTCCCTATGTTGAGGTAACTTAGGGTCTGATGGTGGCAGAGTTCATAATGTTGTGTATTGTTGCATAGGAGTAAAGTGTACTATCAGATGTGGAGCACAGGAGTTCAACCTGTCAATATATGTTTTATATTAGGGAAAAGAGTACGGTGTGTTAGCAAAACAGTTGCCGGTGTGCGTAACAGTGGATAGGGAATTGTTGAGCATTAGGCTGAGAATATAGTAGGTAGTGTTTAGTTGTGACAATATCTTGGGTTGAACATTGATAGTGTTCCATGAACTTGTGGTTTATAGGGAATATTGTGTTGTCTGGTGTTACCGGTGACTTGGTACAAATTAATGTATAAAATATTCTAGAAGGTGTAGACAGGGAACTGATTATGGGTTCCTTGGCAAATGTAGCCACTTTGGTAGGTAGGAATGACAGCCTAATTTACCAGAACAAAGATGTCATTCTTATGCCTGTTAACTGAATCAATGCTGATATGTTGTTTGTGTGCAATGTCTGTTATATGTTAACCAAATGTGTTGAGATGTTGTGGCTGTTTGCAACGGCTGATGTATGTACTCTGTTGTTTGTAGCTATGTGTTTACAGCTGGACAAATGAGATCAATCTTCCACGGCTTGTGTATGTAGGAGCTGTGTGGTGTAGTTACATTGAACTGAAAAGGTGGAGCAGATTGACATTGTTGCATTAGGTGGTCCATTCTAGCAATATCAAGTGTAATCTCATGATAGCAGTGGCACAATTGGAGAAGAAAATAAAGTGGGTGACCTGATGATGCAATACTGATTGTTGTATTTAACAATTAGAGATGTAGTCACCTTGAAGAAGGGGGTAGCAAAGAATGATCATGACATAGACATCAAGGGTTACCTCAGAATAACAGAATAGATAATTAGATGGAGGTACATTTATGACCTATGGGTTAATTCATGTGCTCATTGCTTCATGTGTTTAATATGTCTTCTTTACAATGATAATCATAGATTGTGTTTTCCATTGTTACAGGAGCGGCTGACTAGTTAGTGTCAGCAGGCCTGGGTTCTTGGTGGGATAGTAAATTGTGTCACAACTCTTTGTTTATGTCGTGTCTTGGGGTTTATGTTGTGTAACCTATGTTTTTGTAGTGCCTTATTGTCTGTGCAGTGTTGCTTGTGTCAAGGTTCTTTATTGTGTCAGTCTAACCAGCTATTGCTTGGAGCACCTGTGTTGTGGTACTTGGTGTACCCTGTTGTCTTAAGTGCTGTTGATTGGTTAGGGGGTTACCCACTGTGGTGATTTGATATATACAGTTGTCTGTTGTATCTGTATTGCATGTTATTGACATGCAATGTGCTGTTAGAAGAAATAAATAAAGAGCTTGTTTATTTGTCCTTGATTTGTTTGTTTAGTCTCTTTTAGTTTTTACTTTTTACAGTCACTATTTCTACCACAATCTAACACCTTAATCCAATGTCTGGGTCTCAAATATGACAGTCAGTCCAGAGTTGAGGCCCCTGCCTGAGATCTCGTATATCTTCTTATCTAATTACTATCCTCTTTTTTTGTCGGTTGAGGCGGTGTGAGGTTCTCTCTCTTTTCACTATTTTTCTTCTTTGGCCGTAACGAAGTCAGAACTACTCTTTACCTCTTAGCACCGTAGTGAAGGAAGCATCAGTCGTTATGATTGTCTCCCTTTGTCTTTTACCATCGACTACACATCCTTATCATGTCGACATGTCTCACTTTATCGAAAGCCTTTGTGTAGTCAATAAAGCAGAGGTGTAGATCTTTAGTTTTTTAGTTTTAGTTTTAGTCGGTGGATCAACATCACGGCACACGGGTGCAACCCATAAGTGCTCCGTTCTCCTCCTAACTCAAACCTGAGTCTGGAGAAACTCAGCTCAGTGCGCGAACTCCGTAGCACTGGCGAGGATCCTGAAATACTTTGGGTATATTTTTAACTTGAAATTTTGCCCGGGCAGCGCCGCTAGGCTACTCTTTTTCGATTTCCAGCTGCCAAGGGATTTTTTTCGTGCGCAGCAATACACACGGGCATCCGATCTCACTACCCAGAGACCAGGAGAAATTTTGTTACTAGACGTCCACGAGAAAAAGTCCCGGTCATCACCGGGGCTTGAACCCAGGACCTCCAGCACTTGAGGCGGACACCATACCTCGAGACCACTCAGCTCCCCCGGTGTAGATCTGTGTTTACTTCTATAGAACGTTCAGTTACTGTTCTCAGTATATGCACAGCATTTACTGTACCATTGCCTTCTACAAACCCACATTGTTCCTCTCCTATTTCAGGTTGTATTTCTTCCTAACTCTTTGCATGATAATTCATTAACAAAATCTTCGTTACGTGACTCATTATACTAATTGTTCGATGTTGATCACATTCCAAGGCTCCTGATTTCTTTGGGATTGCAATAAATACAGAATTACATAATTCATGAGGTATATCTCCAGTATAATATATGGTATTTAGTAGTCTGGTAACTTTATCTATTCCGTATTCTTCTAAAGCATTAATCATTTCTTTTGTGATGCTGTCTGAACCGGGGGTCTTGCCAGATTTCATATGGTTAAGAGCATTCTGAACCTCCATCTTCAAAATTGATGGTCCTTCGTTATTATTGTGAATATCATACTGTTATTCTCTGTTATCATCATAAAGGTTTTTCACATAATCTGACCATACATGTAAAATCTGATCTTTTTCTATTATGATTTTTCCATCTTTTGTCTTTAGGCAGCCTGCTGATGTATGTGTTCTTTGATTAGTAAGCTCCTGAATTCTTTTGTGCATTAGTTTGCTATTTTTACTGTTGTGTTGTGTTTCAATTTCTATGCAATTTTTCTCGAGCCATGCTTCTTTTCCCTCCTTACATAATGTTCTGACATTTCTGTGAATTTATTTATATTTGGCAGGATTATTTTTGTTCTGTCTTCTTGTTTCCATTAGCTGTAAAATGTCTTCAGTCATCCATGTCTGACGACCCACCTTCTTTAATTTTGGAATAGTTTTTTCTGCTGCACAACTGATTGAATTCTTCAACATTTCCCGTTGACCATCCACATCTTGAAATAAGATCTCTAGATCAGACAATACATCAAATTTGTTCTGCACTTCTATATTAAAATTATCTTGTATTTCTTTGTCAGTTTTCAATTTGCACAAATCATATTTAGTGTTTCTGGTTGTATACTTGATTTTCTTTAACTTTACCCTCAGTCTGCCTGTAATTAATCTGTGATCACTGTAACAGTCTGCATTTGAACTCTTTTTACGACTGTTAGCGCATTTCGAAACCTGCTAATCAGGATGTAATCTATCTAGTTTTTAATCCTGCTGACTGGACAATATATACACATATTATATATATATATATATATATATATATATATATATATATATATATATATATATATATATATATATATATATATATATATATATATATATATTATAGGTGTTAACTTTCCTCTGGAGTGAACTAGGCAGGCCGAGAGAGGGATCATGCTGCATGGGCAACACATGGTTTCTTTATTTCAGCCCAGGCTTTGTGCTATGGAGAGGACCGCCATGGATCGTAGTTATTAATCCTTTTGAAGCACAATGTACCAAACTATCGTCTGTCAAGACGGAAAGGTGCCAATGAATGATATATATATATATATATATATATATATATATATATATATATATATATATATATATATATATATATATATATATATATATATATATATATATATATATATATGATTAAATTTTGCCTTCAGTTAGTGAATGTGTCCTTATCAAAGTATCATCGTTAGAAATGCTTGGACATGTGTGAACGGCGCTAATAATTTCTGTAATAGATATGGTGAGGTGACTTTTCTATCACAAAATCGTGATTAAGACGGCGTACAGTTTGTAATTTGGCTGCAGAATAGGAGATCAAGATAAGAGCTGGACGCCACACATATGCTGTAATACATGTGCTGCACAACTTAAACTGTGGTTGACTGACAAATGGCAAGCTATGCCTTTTGCAGTCCTAATGATTTGAAGAGAGCCCACTCATCATCTCAACAGCTATTACTTTTGTATCGTCACTCCATCGGGAATGGCATATCAAATAAGAAGAACAAATGGACTATGGAATATTAAACATCCCCTCTGCAATGCGTCCGGTACCACATGGCGATGACCTACCAGTTCCCAAAGTACCAGAATCATATTCAGCTGCTTCCATTGATCAAGGAGAGGACAATGGTGGTCGTGAACCATCAAACTCAATCGACCCAGATTTTGAGCAAACTACATCCACTAAACCACACTTCATAACCCACAGTGAACTGAATGATCTTGTAATAGATCTGAATTTACTGAAGGGCAAGGCGGAGTTCTTAAGTTCCAGATTGCAATAGTGGAATCTCCTGGCAGAAGATGGTTAGAATTTGTGTATGTAAGAACCGCCAGAAGTCGTTTATTACATTCGTTTTCAAAGAGGGTGACCTTTTTGCTTGCCCCATTTCTGGTGTAATGGCAACCCTCAAAATCAATTGCAAACCGGAACAGTGGAAGCTTTTCATTAAAAAAAAAAAAGAAAGTCGCTTAAAAGTCGACAGGGTCGATTTCATTGCACTGGGTTTTATCCCATATGGCTCGGTCTCTTTCCGCAGCACGGAAAGCGTCGCACAAAGCACGAACTCCGTAGCTTTTAGTGACGACCCACAGGAGTCTCCGAAACATTTAACTCATAAACCGGCTCGGAATCGAACCCACAACCTTCGGAGCACGAGTCAAAAGGCTTGACCACTTCGCCACCATTGATTCACCCAAGACAGACATGAAAGCTGTTTTGTTGAATAATGGTAATATGTTACCGTCTTCCAGTTGGACATGAAGTTCATATGAAAGAAATTATGAAAACATTAAGCAACTTTTAAAGTGTACAAACAAACTACTATCATCATCATTGGTCACTTTGTAGGGACTTAAAGAAGTGGTAGCTCTCGTGCTTGGACTACAAGGTAGATACACCAAGTACGGTTGCTTTCTCTGTGAGCTGACCATACCATCAGGAGACATTGGTCAATCAGGTAGCCATGGCGCCAGGCAGAAAGAACGTCGCGAACCAAGCACTTGTCGACACCAGCAAGATTTTGTTGCCACACTTGCACATTAAAGCTGGGTCTTGTGACAATCTTTGTCAAGGCAACGGAGAAAACAGAAGAGGCTTTCAAATACCTCATCTGAAGTTTTCCAAGACTAAATGAAGCTAAAATAAAGAGAGGGAGTATTTGTTGGTTCGCAAATTCGAAAGCTTATTGGCGTGTTGCATAGGAAGGAGAATATAACATGGCTAGCATTTAAGTCAGTGGTTGACAATGTTCTTGGAAACAACAGATTTGATAACTACAATGAAATTGTAGAAAATCTCCTTTTGAAGTATAAGGGTCTTGACTGGAAATTCATGTTCTGTATTGTCCTCTGGATGTCTTTACGTCAAACTGTGGAGGTGTCGGTGATGAGCACGGTGAACTATTTCACCAGGAACATTGCTGCTATGGACACAAGGTATCAGGGCAACTGAAGCCCTTCATTGCTGCTGATGACTGTTGGACTGTGACAAGAGATGCCTCATCGATTGATAACAAGAAGCAAGCAAAGAGAGCTCGAACAGCGACTGAATAATGACGGAATGGCTTCAAATGTGCTTATTTTAAAACATTATATGTGAACTTTAAGTTATGTTTTTATTTTTTCTATTCTTTTATGTTGCAACATAAATTAATTGAGTATGTAATCACAATTTTTGTAATGCTAAAGTAGAGAGACTGTTCACCCCAGAGAATTAAACAAGCAGACATTATTTTCATGTACATTATCTGGTCTCTTTGTCGTGCGTTTGTTCATGTCTCTACACTTTCATGTATATTTTATTATCTCTTTGTCTTGTCTTCGTACATGTCTCTACACTTTCATGTATATTTTATGATCTCTTTGTCTTGTCTTCGTACATGTCTCTACACTTTCATGTATATTTTATGATCTCTTTGTCTTGTCTTCGTACATGTCTCTACACTTTCATGTATATTTTATGATCTCTTTGTCTTGTCTTCGTACATGTCTCTACACTTTCATGTATATTTTATGATCTCTTTGACGTGCGTTTGTTCATGTCTCTACACTTTCATGTATATTTTATGATCTCTTTGTCTTGTCTTCGTACATGTCTTTACACTTTCATGTATATTTTCTGGTCTCTTTGTCTTGTCTTCGTACATGTCTCTACACTTTCATGTATATTTTCTGGTCTCTTTGTCTTGTCTTCGTACATGTCTCTACACTTTCATGTATATTTTCTGGTCTCTTTGTCTTGTCTTCGTACATGTCTCTACACTTTCATGTATATTTTCTGGTCTCTTTGTCGTGCGTTTGTTCATGTCTCTACACTTTCATGTATACTTTATGATCTCTTGGTCGTGTGTTTGTACATGTCTACACACTTTCATGTACATTTTATAATCTCTTTGTCGCGTCTTTGTACGTTTGTCTACACTTTTTTGTGTATTATCTGGGTTCTTTGTCTCGTCTTCGTACATACCGCTACAGTAACCCTTCCATCTGTCTAGTATACCCTTGCTGTCTGTAGAAGTGGGACCAGTCCTATCATTTACTACACTGTTGTATGGATGTACAGCATGGACAATATGCAGGCAAGTTGATGAGGAGAGGCTGGCCGAGTGGCTAGAATGCCGGATTCTCCTTCGGGAGACCCGGGTTCGAAACCTAGGTAAGGTGTGGGATTTTTTTCTGTCGGGAGCAAAAATAAATCTCTAACCTGCACAGTTTGCGGCGACCTCACTAGCCAGGCGGCCTTAATTCCTGAGGCTCAAAGACCCGCCTGCCATACACCGCAAGGTACTATATTGGCAGTAAGTGACAGTTGACTGATGGCCTGGGTCAGCCTGTTAACGTTCTGATGTCTTTAATTAAATCGTTTCCTTGCTACCGAAGATGCTCTATTTTATTACAAGTACTCATTGCAAACTGTCTGTTGCCTTCCGTGATAGCACATCCGATAGTTCCAGTGAGGTTTTTATAGATGGGATGGGGAGGGGAGGGGTGTGTTAAAGCACGACATAGAAGCAATGTCTGTTTGCTGAAATGTACGCTGTCTTCCGTTCACTTGAGCGTTTCCTCTGTGATGTATTTCTGCCTCTTTCACCTTTTCTGGAATCATGTTTTGAGCAAGAGGATAACACATTTTTTTCCCCCTTAAAGTGACAGAATGGGCAATATGGTTCAATGTAAGCGATAACATCATCATCATGTGCCATGCCGATAAGCGTGTGCTGTTATGTTTAAATTTGACTGTCTGCGTCTAATTTCTTTAATCAGTGTACGGTTTTCATTTGTTTCTTGTATGACTTGCTCATTGGTTTTTCTGTCTGCCCATGACTTTTTACAAATGTTCATCAGAAACCACATTTTCACGGCCATCAGATGTTTTCAAGCTCGTCTGCTCATTGTCCACGCCTCACATCCATACAAAAGTACAGGTTCTATATAGCCCCTCAACATTCTTTTTCTCGTTGCAATTGACATCTTTTTATTGGTCAGTATGTTTTCCATTTTGCAACAGGCTACCCTTGCCTTGGCGATTCTTGTTCTAATCTCTTCAAGGCATCTCCCATCAGATGTTATGACTGCCCTAAGATAGTTGTACATATTTTTATTCGTTTAAAAATATTACCATTTATCTCTATATTACATTGTGGTACTTCTTTCTTATTAGAGACTGTGATAGTACATTATTCCGAACTTCCGTGGTTCCTGAGATATCCAACATTATATTGGATTCCAAGAGATCCAACATTATACTGAATTCCAAGTTTATGCGATGTAATGTACGTCTGGAGTTTCAACTTTATTTGACCTATCAGCAGTTGATGTCTGAATCTACATACGCACCTGTAAACACTGCGACATCACGTAGCGATGATTCAGATTTCTTGTTTATAAAGATATGGCCTGTTTGGTTTGCCGTGTCTGGTGATGCCGAGGCTGTTCGATGTATTCTTGTGTGTCTGGTGATGCCGAGGCTGCTCGATGTATTCTTGTGTGGGGAGACACGCACAGAGAAGGGTAGTCAGCACACAAACAAGGCATGGTTGCACTGTCGACTGTCATTAAAATATGTATCAGTACTCAATCACTACAATATTTGTCAGTACTCAATCACTGAAATATTTATCAGTACTCAATCACTACATTATGTGTCAGTACTCAGTCACTATAATATGTATCAGTACTCAATCACTACAATATGGTGCACTATTCAATCACTACTATATTTTGAAGTTCTCAATCACTTCTACAGTTTGCACTACACAATCAATACTATATGTTGCATTGCTCAATCACTACTATATGTTGCATTGCTCAATCACTACTATATGTTGCACTACTCAATCACTACTATACGTTGCACTGCTCAATCACTACTATATGTTGCATTGCTCAATCACTACTATATGTCGCACTACTCAATCACTACTATACGTTGCACTGCTCTATCACTACTATATGTTGCACTGCTCAATCAATACTATATGTTGCACTACTCAATCACTACTGTATGTTGCACAACTTAATCACTACTATATGTCGCACTACTCAATCGCTACTATATGTTGCACTACTCAATCACTACTATATGTTGCACAACTTAATCACTACTATATGTTGCACTACTCAATCACTACTATATGTTGCACTACTCGATCACATACTACATACTACTGTATGTTGCACTGCTCAATCACTACTGTATGTTGCACTGCTCAATCACTACTATATGTTGCATTGCTCAATCACTACTATATGTTGCACTACTCAATCATTACTATATGTTGCATTGCTCAATCACTACTATATGTTGCATTGCTCAATCACTACTATATGTCGCAGTACTCAATCACTACTATACGTTGCACTGCTCAATCACTACTATACGTTGCACTGC
Organism: Cepaea nemoralis; assembly: GCA_014155875.1. NCBI lineage: Eukaryota > Metazoa > Mollusca > Gastropoda > Stylommatophora > Helicidae > Cepaea > Cepaea nemoralis. The sequence continues at coordinate 19,805 of JACEFZ010020664.1, read as the reverse complement.
TCTATCACTACTATACGTTGCACTACTCAATCACTACTATACGTTGCACTACTCAATCACTACTATACGTTGCACTGCTCAATCACTACTATACGTTGCACTGCTCAATCAATATTATATGTTGTACTACTCAATCACTACTGTATGTAGCACTGCTCAATCACTACTATATGTCGCACTACTCAATCACTACTATATGTTGCACTACTCGATCACATATTACATACTACTGTATGTTGCACTGCTCAATCACTACTGTATGTTGCACTGCTCTATCACTACTATATTTTAAACTACTAAATCGCTACTATATGTTGCACTGCTCAATCGCTACTATATGTTGCACTGCTCTATCACTACTGTATGTTGCACTACTCAATCACTACTATATGTTGCACTACTCAATCACTACTATATGTTGCACTGCTCAATCAATACTATATGTTGCACTGCTCAATCAATACTATATGTTGCACTACTCAATCACTACTATATGTTGCACTGCTCAATCAATACTATATGTTGCACTGCTCAATCAATACTATATGTTGCACATCTTAATCACTACTATATGTCGCACTACTCAATCGCTACTATATGTTGCACTGCTCAATCACTACTATATGTTGCACTACTCGATCACTACTATATTTTAAACTAATCAATCACTACTATATGTTGCACTGCTCAATCACTACTGTATGTCGCACTACTCAATCACTACTGTATGTTGCACTACTAAATCACTACAGTATGTTGCACTACTCAATCACTACTGTATGTTGCACTAATCAATCACTACTGTATGTTGCACTGCTCAATCACTACTGTATGTTGCACTGCTCTATCACTACTATATTTTAAAATACTAAATCGCTACTATATGTTGCACTACTCAATCACTAATGTATGTTGCACTGCTCTATCACTACTGTATGTTGCACTACTCAATTACTACTGTATGTTGCACTACTCAATCACTACTGTATGTTGCACTGCTCAATCACTACTATATGTTGCACTACTCAATCACTACTACATTGTGCATTACTGAAACACTAATATATGTTGCATTACTCAATCAGCACAATCTGTTGCACTACTCAATCACTACAACACGTCGCAGTACTCAAACAGTACAGTCTGTTGCACTACTTACTCAGTTAATCTGTAGTCCAATATCGAATACCGATGCTTATCCACTCGAGAATGCAGTTGGGACACACGCTGAAGCGTCTCGTCATCTTTATGTGTGTACAGTATTAACACTCCTGGACTGAGAGACACCCCACTAGAGACTGACCATCTAGACACTACCTCGGCGATGTGGCGACTCCCCAGCACAAGATATCGACCGCATCAACTAAACCAGGCTCGTATGGATGGTAGGTATGTCAGAAATATGACCACGCCACAAACACAATATACTTTATACTGCTTTATGTTGTCCCGATTTATATCACCACAGATAACAGTCGGTTTCTTAACCCTTTCTTAACTGTTAACACAGATATCTAGTTTCTCTCTTTGTCTCTCTCTCTCTGTTTCTCTCTCTGTCTCCTCTCTCTCTTTCGCCCTCCCGGCCTCTGCAGGCAAGATCTATCAGTATCACTAAACAATAAACCACAACACACACACACTGACACTCACCAAGTCCAACAATCTAGTGACGAGCCCTGCTCTCTTAGATGAAGGCCGCAGATAATCAAGTATTATTAGTACAATCTTTCTGTCCTGGCCCAGCTCATGTGGGCGGGGCCAGTCTTTACTCTTGGGGCAACATTATCGACATCTCTGGCCACGCCCCCTACGTGGAGGGTGGGGCCATCAAGATGTCGTTCTGTATATCAGGAACATCTACCCTGCCCCTCAGTGATGATAGTCGCACGTGTGTCTCTCTTGTGTTGTTGATACATCCCATTTGTTGACCGATCTAGACACATGTTTTCAGCCTCTGGTCTTCTCTCTGACAGTATCTATCTACCCGACACACTTCCTTTTTTACCCCAACACGTCTTATGTTTATACCTTCCTCTTCTACCCCAGCACGTCCTATGTTCTAGTTTATACCTTCCTCTTCTACCCCAGGATGTTCTATGTTCTAGTTTATATCTTCCTCTTCTACCCCAGCACGTCCTATGTTCTAGTTTATATCTTCCTCTTCTACCCCAGGACATTCTATGCTCTAGTTTATATCTTCCTCTTCTACCCCAGCACGTCCTATGTTCTAGTTTATATCTTCCTCTTCTACCCCAGCACGTCCTATGTTCTAGTTTATATCTTCCTCTTCTACCCCAGGACATCCTATGTTCTAGCTTATACCTTCCTCTTTTATCCAAGAACATCCTATGTTCTAGTTTTTGCCTTCGTCTTCTACCCCAGGATGTTCTATGTTCTAGTTTATACCTTCCTCATCTGCCCCAGAACATTCTATGCTCTAGTTTATACCTTCCTCTTCTACCCCAGAATCGTCCTATGTTCTAGTTTATACCTTCCTCTTCTACCCCAGGATGTTCTATGTTCTAGTTTATACCTTCCTCTTCTACCCCAGCACGTCCTATGTTCTAGTTTATACCTTCCTCTTCTACCCCAGCACGTCCTATGTTCTAGTTTATACCTTCCTCTTCTACCCCAGGATGTCCTATGCTCTAGTTTATATCTTCCTCTTCTACCCCAGGATGTCCTATGCTCTAGTTTATATCTTCCTCTTCTACCCCAGCACGTCCTATGTTCTAGTTTATATCTTCCTCTCCTACCCCAATACGTCCTATGTTCTTGTTTATACATTCCTCTTCTACCCCAGCACGTCCTATGTTCTAGTTTATATCTTCCTCTTCTACCCCAGGAAGTTCTATGTTCTAGTTTATATCTTCCTCTTCTACCCCAGCACGTCCTATGCTCTAGTTTATATCTTCCTCTTCTACCCCAGCACGTCCTATGTTCTAGTTTATATCTTCCTCTCCTACCCCAATACGTCCTATGTTCTTGTTTATACATTCCTCTTCTACCCCAGCACGTCCTATGTTCTAGTTTATATCTTCCTCTTCTACCCCAGCACGTCCTATGTTCTAGTTTATATCTTCCTCTTCTACCCCAGGACATCCTATGTTCTAGCTTATACCTTCCTCTTTTATCCAAGAACATCCTATGTTCTAGTTTTTGCCTTCCTCTTCTACCCCAGGATGTTCTATGTTCTAGTTTATACCTTCCTCATCTGCCCCAGAACATTCTATGCTCTAGTTTATATCTTCCTCTTCTACCCCAGGATGTCCTATGTTCTAGTTTATAACTTCCTCTCCTACCCCATAACATTCTATGTTCTAGTTTATACCTTCCTCTTCTACCCCAGCACGTCCTATGTTCTAGTTTATACCTTTTGTTCTACCCCAGGATGTTGTATGTTCTAATTTATGGCTGTTGTCTTGTTCTAAGCACGTCCTGTGTTATTGTTCTAATACTTGGCTGTTGTTATTGTTCTAGCACGTGGCTGTGTTTTAGTTTAATACCTGGCTGTTCTATTGTCTAATTCCTATGCTCTGTTATTATATCTTGCTAATCTTCTAGTTCTAGGATGTCCTATGCTCTAGTTTATTCTTCCTCTCCTACCCCATAACATTCTATTGTCTAGTTTATATATTCCTCTTCTATTGCAGCACGTTCTATGTTCTAGTTTATATCTCCTCTCCTACCCTAATGACGTGGCTATGTTCTTGTTTATACATTCCTATTGTTACTCAGGACGTCCTATTGTTCTAATTCTGGGCTGTTGTTATTGTTCTAATGACTGTGGCTGTTGTTATTCTTCTAGTGACTGTGGCTGTTGTTATTGTTCTAATGACTGTGGCTGTTGTTATTGTTCTAATGACTGTGGCTGTTGTTATTGTTCTAATTGACTGTGGCTGTTGTTATTGTTCTATTGACTGTGGCTGTTGTTATTGTTCTATTGACTGTGGCTGTTTGTTATTGTTCTATTGACTGTGGCTGTTGTTATTGTTCTATTGACTGTGGCTGTTGTTATTGTTCTAATGACTGTGGCTGTTGTTAGTGTTCTATTGACTGTGGCTGTTGTTATTGTTCTATTGACTGTGGCTGTTGTTATTGTTCTAATTGACTGTGGCTGTTGTTATTGTTCTAATGGACTGTGGCTGTTGTTATTGTTCTATGGACTGTGGCTGTTGTTATTGTTCTATTGACTGTGGCTGTTGTTATTGTTCTATTGACTGTGGCTGTTGTTATTGTTCTAATGACTGTGGCTGTTGTTATTGTTCTAATGACTGTGGCTGTTGTTATTGTTCTATTGACTGTGGCTGTTGTTATTGTTCTAATTGACTGTGGCTGTTGTATTGTTCTAACTGACTGTGGCTGTGTTATTGTTCTAATGACTGTGGCTGTTGTTATTGTTCTAATGACTGTGGCTGTTGTTATTGTTCTAATGACTGCTGGCTGTTGTTATTGTTCTAATGACTTGTGGCTGTTGTTATTGTTCTAATGACTGTGGCTGTTGTTATTGTTCTAATGACTGTGGCTGTTGTTATTGTTCTAATGACTGTGGCTGTTGTTATTGTTCTAATGATTGTGGCTGTTGTTATTGTTCTAATGACTGTGGCTGTTGTTATTGTTCTAATGACTGTGGCTGTTGTTATTGTTCTAATGACTGTGGCTGTTGTTATTGTTCTAATGATTGTGGCTGTTGTTATTGTTCTAATGACTGTGGCTGTTGTTATTGTTCTAATGACTGTGGCTGTTGTTATTGTTCTAATGACTGTGGCTGTTGTTATTGTTCTAATGACTGTGGCTGTTGTTATTGTTCTAATGACTTGTGGCTGTTGTTATTGTTCTAATGACTGTGGCTGTTGTTATTGTTCTAATGACTTGTGGCTGTTGTTATTGTTCTAATGACTGTGGCTGTTGTTATTGTTCTAATGACTGTGGCTGTTGTTATTGTTCTAATGACTGTGGCTGTTGTTATTGTTCTACTGACTGTGGCTGTTGTTATTGTTCTAATGACTGTGGCTGTTGTTATTGTTCTAATGACTGTGGCTGTTGTTATTGTTCTAATGACTGTGGCTGTTGTTATTGTTCTAATGACTGTGGCTGTTGTTATTGTTCTAATGACTGTGGCTGTTGTTATTGTTCTAATGACTGTGGCTGTTGTTATTGTTCTAATGACTGTGGCTGTTGTTATTGTTCTAATGACTGTGGCTGTTGTTATTGTTCTAATGACTGTGGCTGTTGTTATTGTTCTAATGACTGTGGCTGTTGTTATTGTTCTAATGACTGTGGCTGTTGTTATTGTTCTAATGACTGTGGCTGTTGTTATTGTTCTAATTGACTGTGGCTGTTGTTATTGTTCTAATGACTGTGGCTGTTGTTATTGTTCTAATGACTGTGGCTGTTGTTATTGTTCTAATGACTGTGGCTGTTGTTATGTTCTAATGACTGTGGCTGTTGTTATTGTTCTAATGACTGTGGCTGTTGTTATTGTTCTAATTGACTGTGGCTGTTGTTATTGTTCTAATGACTGTGGCTGTTGTTATTGTTCTAATGACTGTGGCTGTTGTTATTGTTCTAATGACTGTGGCTGTTGTTATTGTTCTAATGACTGCGGCTGTTGTTATTGTTCTAATGACTGTGGCTGTTGTTATTGTTCTAATGACTGTGGCTGTTGTTATTGTTCTAATGACTGTGGCTGTTGTTATTGTTCTAATGACTGTGGCTGTTGTTATTGTTCTAATGACTCGTGGCTGTTGTTATTGTTCTAATTGACTGTGGCTGTTGTTATTGTTCTAATGACTGTGGCTGTTGTTATTGTTCTAATGACTGTGGCTGTTGTTATTGTTCTAATGACTGTGGCTGTTGTTATTGTTCTAATGACTGTGGCTGTTGTTATTGTTCTAATGACTGTGGCTGTTGTTATTGTTCTAATGACTGTGGCTGTTGTTATTGTTCTAATGACTGTGGCTGTTGTTATTGTTCTAATTGACTGTGGCTGTTGTTATTGTTCTAATGACTGTGGCTGTTGTTATTGTTCTAATGACTGTGGCTGTTGTTATTGTTCTAATGACTGTGGCTGTTGTTATTGTTCTAATGACTGTGGCTGTTGTTATTGTTCTAATGACTGTGGCTGTTGTTATTGTTCTAATGACTGTGGCTGTTGTTATTGTTCTAATGACTGTGGCTGTTGTTATTGTTCTAATGACTGTGGCTGTTGTTATTGTTCTAATGACTGTGGCTGTTGTTATTGTTCTAATGACTGTGGCTGTTGTTATTGTTCTAATGACTGTGGCTGTTGTTATTGTTCTAATGACTGTGGCTGTTGTTATTGTTCTAATGACTGTGGCTGTTGTTATTGTTCTAATGACTGTGGCTGTTGTTATTGTTCTAATGACTGTGGCTGTTGTTATTGTTCTAATGACTGTGGCTGTTGTTATTGTTCTAATGACTGTGGCTGTTGTTATTGTTCTAATGACTGTGGCTGTTGTTATTGTTCTAATGACTGCGGCTGTTGTTATTGTTCTAATTGACTGTGGCTGTTGTTATTGTTCTAATGACTGTGGCTGTTGTTATTGTTCTAATGACTGTGGCTGTTGTTATTGTTCTAATGACTGCTGGCTGTTGTTATTGTTCTAATTGACTGTGGCTGTTGTTATTGTTCTAATGACTGTGGCTGTTGTTATTGTTCTAATGACTGTGGCTGTTGTTATTGTTCTAATTGACTGTGGCTGTTGTTATTGTTCTATTGACTGCGGCTGTTGTTATTGTTCTAATGACTGCGGCTGTTGTTATTGTTCTAATGACTACTGGTGTTGTTATTGTTCTAATGACTGTGGCTGTTGTTATTGTTCTAATGACTGTGGCTGTTGTTATTGTTCTAATTGACTGTGGCTGATGTTATTGTTCTAGTGACTGTGGCTGATGTTATTGTTCTAGTGACTGTGGCTGTTGTTATTGTTCTAATGACTGTGGCTGTTGTTATTGTTCTAGTGACTGTGGCTGTTGTTATTGTTCTAATGACTGTGGCTGTTGTTATTGTTCTAATGACTGTGGCTGTTGTTATGTTTCTATTGACTGGGCTGTGTTATTTGTTCTAATGACTGCTGGCTGTTGTTATGTTCTAATGACTGTGGCTGTTGTATTGTTCTAATGACTGCTGGCTGTTGTTATTGTTCTAATGACTGTGGCTGTTGTTATTGTTCTAATTGACTGTGGCTGTTGTTATTGTTCTAATTGACTGTGGCTGTTGTTATTGTTCTAATTGACTGTGGCTGTTGTTATTGTTCTAATGACTGTGGCTTGTTGTTATTGTTCTATTGACTGCGGCTGTTGTTATTGTTCTATTGACTGTGGCTGTTGTTATTGTTCTATTGACTGCGGCTGTTGTTATTGTTCTATTGACTGCTGGTGTTGTTATTGTTCTAATGACTGTGGCTGTTGTTATTGTTCTAATGACTGTGGCTGTTGTTATTGTTCTAATGACTGTGGCTGTTGTTATTGTTCTAATGACTGTGGCTGTTGTTATTGTTCTAATGACTGTGGCTGTTGTTATTGTTCTATGACTGTGGCTGTTGTTATTGTTCTAATTGACTGTGGCTGTTGTTATTGTTCTAATGACTGTGGCTGTTGTTATTGTTCTAATGACTGTGGCTGTTGTTATTGTTCTAATTGACTGTGGCTGTTGTTATTGTTCTAGTGACTGGGCTGTTGTTATTGTTCTAATGACTGTGGCTGTTGTTATTGTTCTAATTGACTGTGGCTGTTGTTATTGTTCTAATGACTGTGGCTGTTGTTATTGTTCTAATTGACTGTGGCTGTTGTTATTGTTCTATTGACTGTGGCTGTTGTTATTGTTCTAATTGACTGTGGCTGTTGTTATTGTTCTATGACTGTGGCTGTTGTTATTGTTCTAATGACTGTGGCTGTTTGTTATTGTTCTAATGACTGTGGCTGTTGTTATTGTTCTATTGACTGTGGCTGTTGTTATTGTTCTATTGACTGTGGCTGTTGTTATTGTTCTATTGACTGTGGCTGTTGTTATTGTTCTAATGACTGTGGCTGTTGTTATTGTTCTAATGACTGTGGCTGTTGTTATTGTTCTATTGACTGTGGCTGTTGTTATTGTTCTAATGACTGTGGCTGTTGTTATTGTTCTAATGACTGTGGCTGTTGTTATTGTTCTATTGACTGTGGCTGTTGTTATTGTTCTATTGACTGTGGCTGTTGTTATTGTTCTAATGACTGTGGCTGTTGTTATTGTTCTATTGACTGTGGCTGTTGTTATTGTTCTAATTGACTGTGGCTGTTGTTATTGTTCTAATGACTGTGGCTGTTGTTATTGTTCTAATGACTGTGGCTGTTGTTATTGTTCTATTGACTGTGGCTGTTGTTATTGTTCTAATGACTGTGGCTGTTGTTATTGTTCTAATGACTGTGGCTGTTGTTATTGTTCTAATTGACTGTGGCTGTTGTTATTGTTCTAATGACTGTGGCTGTTGTTATTGTTCTAATGACTGTGGCTGTTGTTATTGTTCTAATGACTGTGGCTGTTGTTATTGTTCTAATGACTGTGGCTGTTGTTATTGTTCTAATGACTGTGGCTGTTGTTATTGTTCTATTGACTTGTGGCTGTTGTTATTGTTCTAATGACTGTGGCTGTTGTTATTGTTCTAATGACTGTGGCTGTTGTTATTGTTCTAATGACTGTGGCTGTTGTTATTGTTCTAATGACTGTGGCTGTTGTTATTGTTCTAATGACTGTGGCTGTTGTTATTGTTCTAATGACTGTGGCTGTTGTTATTGTTCTAATGACTGTGGCTGTTGTTATTGTTCTAATGACTGTGGCTGTTGTTATTGTTCTAATGACTGTGGCTGTTGTTATTGTTCTAATGACTGTGGCTGTTGTTATTGTTCTAATGACTGTGGCTGTTGTTATTGTTCTAATGACTGTGGCTGTTGTTATTGTTCTATTGACTGTGGCTGTTGTTATTGTTCTAATGACTGTGGCTGTTGTTATTGTTCTAATGACTGTGGCTGTTGTTATTGTTCTAATGACTGTGGCTGTTGTTATTGTTCTAATGACTGTGGCTGTTGTTATTGTTCTAATGACTGTGGCTGTTGTTATTGTTCTAATGACTGTGGCTGTTGTTATTGTTCTATTGACTGTGGCTGTTGTTATTGTTCTAATGACTGTGGCTGTTGTTATTGTTCTAATGACTGTGGCTGTTGTTATTGTTCTAATGACTGTGGCTGTTGTTATTGTTCTAATGACTGTGGCTGTTGTTATTGTTCTAATGACTGTGGCTGTTGTTATTGTTCTAATGACTGTGGCTGTTGTTATTGTTCTAATGACTGTGGCTGTTGTTATTGTTCTAATGACTGTGGCTGTTGTTATTGTTCTAATGACTGTGGCTGTTGTTATTGTTCTAATGACTGTGGCTGTTGTTATTGTTCTAATTGACTGTGGCTGTTGTTATTGTTCTAATGATTGTGGCTGTTGTTATTGTTCTAATGATTGTGGCTGTTGTTATTGTTCTAATGATTGTGGCTGTTGTTATTGTTCTAATGACTGTGGCTGTTGTTATTGTTCTAATGACTGTGGCTGTTGTTATTGTTCTAATGACTGTGGCTGTTGTTATTGTTCTAATGACTGTGGCTGTTGTTATTGTTCTAATGATTGTGGCTGTTGTTATTGTTCTATTGACTGTGGCTGTTGTTATTGTTCTAATGATTGTGGCTGTTGTTATTGTTCTAATGATTGTGGCTGTTGTTATTGTTCTAATGACTGTGGCTGTTGTTATTGTTCTAATGACTGTGGCTGTTGTTATTGTTCTAATGACTGTGGCTGTTGTTATTGTTCTATTGATTGTGGCTGTTGTTATTGTTCTAATGACTGTGGCTGTTGTTATTGTTCTAGTTATTGTGGCTGTTGTTATTGTTCTAGTTACTGTGGCTGTTGTTATTGTTCTAATTACTGTGGCTGTTGTTATTGTTCTAGTTATTGTGGCTGTTGTTATTGTTCTAATGACTGTGGCTGTTGTTATTGTTCTATTGACTGTGGCTGTTGTTATTGTTCTAATGACTGTGGCTGTTGTTATTGTTCTATTGACTGTGGCTGTTGTTATTGTTCTAATGACTGTGGCTGTTGTTATTGTTCTATTGACTGTGGCTGTTGTTATTGTTCTATTGACTGTGGCTGTTGTTATTGTTCTAATGACTGTGGCTGTTGTTATTGTTCTAATGACTGTGGCTGTTGTTATTGTTCTAATTGACTGTGGCTGTTGTTATTGTTCTAATTGACTGTGGCTGTTGTTATTGTTCTAATGACTGTGGCTGTTGTTATTGTTCTAATGACTGTGGCTGTTGTTATTGTTCTAATTGACTGTGGCTGTTGTTATTGTTCTAATGACTGTGGCTGTTGTTATTGTTCTAATGACTGTGGCTGTTGTTATTGTTCTAATGACTGTGGCTGTTGTTATTGTTCTAATGACTGTGGCTGTTGTTATTGTTCTAATGACTGTGGCTGTTGTTATTGTTCTAATGACTGTGGCTGTTGTTATTGTTCTATTGACTGTGGCTGTTGTTATTGTTCTAATGACTGTGGCTGTTGTTATTGTTCTAATGACTGTGGCTGTTGTTATTGTTCTAATTGACTGTGGCTGTTGTTATTGTTCTATTGACTGTGGCTGTTGTTATTGTTCTAATGACTGTGGCTGTTGTTATTGTTCTAATGACTGTGGCTGTTGTTATTGTTCTAATTGACTGTGGCTGTTGTTATTGTTCTAATGACTGTGGCTGTTGTTATTGTTCTATTGACTGTGGCTGTTGTTATTGTTCTAATGACTGCGGCTGTTGTTATTGTTCTAATGACTGTGGCTGTTGTTATTGTTCTAATGACTGTGGCTGTTGTTATTGTTCTATTGACTGTGGCTGTTGTTATTGTTCTATTGACTGTGGCTGTTGTTATTGTTCTATGACTGCGGCTGTTGTTATTGTTCTATGACTGTGGCTGTTGTTATTGTTCTATTGACTGCGGCTGTTGTTATTGTTCTAATGACTGTCGGCTGTTGTTATTGTTCTAATGACTGCGGCTGTTGTTATTGTTCTAATGACTGTGGCTGGTTATGTTATTGTTCTATTGACTGTGGCTGTTGTTATTGTTCTAATGACTGTGGCTGTTGTTATTGTTCTATTGACTGTGGCTGTTGTTATTGTTCTATTGACTGTGGCTGTTGTTATTGTTCTAATGACTGTGGCTGTTGTTATTGTTCTAATGACTGTGGCTGTTGTTATTGTTCTAATGACTGTGGCTGTTGTTATTGTTCTAATGACTGTGGCTGTTGTTATTGTTCTATTGACTGTGGCTGTTGTTATTGTTCTAATTACTGTGGCTGTTGTTATTGTTCTATTGACTGTGGCTGTTGTTATTGTTCTATTGACTGTGGCTGTTGTTATTGTTCTATTGACTGTGGCTGTTGTTATTGTTCTATTGACTGTGGCTGTTGTTATTGTTCTATTGACTGTGGCTGTTGTTATTGTTCTAATGACTGTGGCTGTTGTTATTGTTCTAATTGACTGTGGCTGTTGTTATTGTTCTAATTGACTGTGGCTGTTGTTATTGTTCTATTGACTGTGGCTGTTGTTATTGTTCTATTGACTGTGGCTGTTGTTATTGTTCTATTGACTGTGGCTGTTGTTATTGTTCTAATGACTGTGGCTGTTGTTATTGTTCTAATGACTGTGGCTGTTGTTATTGTTCTAATGACTGTGGCTGTTGTTATTGTTCTAATTGACTGTGGCTGTTGTTATTGTTCTATTGACTGTGGCTGTTGTTATTGTTCTAATGACTGTGGCTGTTGTTATTGTTCTAATTGACTGTGGCTGTTGTTATTGTTCTAATGACTGTGGCTGTTGTTATTGTTCTATTGACTGTGGCTGTTGTTATTGTTCTAATGACTGTGGCTGTTGTTATTGTTCTAATGACTGTGGCTGTTGTTATTGTTCTAATTGACTGTGGCTGTTGTTATTGTTCTAATGACTGTGGCTGTTGTTATTGTTCTAATTGACTGTGGCTGTTGTTATTGTTCTAATGACTGTGGCTGTTGTTATTGTTCTATGACTGTGGCTGTTGTTATTGTTCTAATTGACTGTGGCTGTTGTTATTGTTCTAATGACTGTGGCTGTTGTTATTGTTCTAATGACTGTGGCTGTTGTTATTGTTCTAATGACTGTGGCTGTTGTTATTGTTCTAATTGACTGTGGCTGTTGTTATTGTTCTATTGACTGTGGCTGTTGTTATTGTTCTAATGACTGTGGCTGTTGTTATTGTTCTAATGACTGTGGCTGTTGTTATTGTTCTATTGACTGTGGCTGTTGTTATTGTTCTAATGACTGTGGCTGTTGTTATTGTTCTAATTGACTGGTCTGTTGTTATTGTTCTAATGACTGTGGCTGTTGTTATTGTTCTATTGACTGTGGTCGTTGTTATTGTTCTATTGACTGTGGCTGTTGTTATTGTTCTAATTGACTGTGGCTGTTGTTATTGTTCTATTGACTGTGGCTGTTGTTATTGTTCTATTGACTGTGGCTGTTGTTATTGTTCTATTGACTGTGGCTGTTGTTATTGTTCTATTGACTGTGGCTGTTGTTATTGTTCTATGACTGTGGCTGTTGTTATTGTTCTATTGACTGTGGCTGTTGTTATTGTTCTATTGACTGTGGCTGTTGTTATTGTTCTAATGACTGTGGCTGTTGTTATTGTTCTAATTGACTGTGGCTGTTGTTATTGTTCTATTGACTGTGGCTGTTGTTATTGTTCTATTGACTGTGGCTGTTGTTATTGTTCTATTGACTGTGGCTGTTGTTATTGTTCTATTGACTGTGGCTGTTGTTATTGTTCTATGACTGTGGCTGTTGTTATTGTTCTATTGACTGTGGCTGTTGTTATTGTTCTATTGACTGTGGCTGTTGTTATTGTTCTAATGACTGTGGCTGTTGTTATTGTTCTATTGACTGTGGCTGTTGTTATTGTTCTATTGACTGTGGCTGTTGTTATTGTTCTATTGACTGTGGCTGTTGTTATTGTTCTATTGACTGTGGCTGTTGTTATTGTTCTAATGACTGTGGCTGTTGTTATTGTTCTATTGACTGTGGCTGTTGTTATTGTTCTATGACTGTGGCTGTTGTTATTGTTCTAATGACTGTGGCTGTTGTTATTGTTCTATTGACTGTGGCTGTTGTTATTGTTCTATGACTGTGGCTGTTGTTATTGTTCTATTGACTGTGGCTGTTGTTATTGTTCTATGACTGTGGCTGTTGTTATTGTTCTAAGTGACTGTGGCTGTTGTTATTGTTCTAATTGACTGTGGCTGTTGTTATTGTTCTAATGACTGTGGCTGTTGATTATTGTTCTAATGACTGCGGCTGTTGTTATTGTTCTATTGACTGTGGCTGTTGTTATTGTTCTAATGACTGTGGCTGTTGTTATTGTTCTAATATTGGTGTTGTTATTGTTCTAATGACTGTGCTGTTGTTATTGTTCTATGATGTGGTGTTGTTATTGTTCTAATGACTGTGGTTGTTATTGTTCTAATGACTGTGGCTGTTGTTATTGTTCTAATGACTGTGGCTGTTGTTATTGTTCTAATGCTGTGGCTGTTGTTATTGTTCAATGATGTGGTGTTGTTATTGTTCTAATGACTGTGGCTTTGTTTTGTTCTAATGACTGTGGCTTTGTTATTTTGTTTTGACTGTGGCTGTTGTTTTTCTTGACTGTGGCTGTTGTTTTTCTATGACTGTGGCTGTTGTTATTTTATGTGGCTGTTGTTATTGTTCTAATGACTGTGGCTGTTGTTATTGTTCTAATTGACTGTGGCTGTTGTTATTGTTCTAATGACTTGGCTGTTGTTATTGTTCTAATTTGGCTTTGTTTTGTTCTAATTGTGGTGTTGTTATTGTTTAATGTTGGCTGTTTTATTGTTCTAATTTGTGCTATACGGGTGTTGTTATTGTTCTAAGGACTGTGGCTGTTTTTATTGTTCTATGACTGTGGCTGTTGTGTATTGTTTCTATTGACTGTGGCTGTTGTTAGTTGTGCTAGATGACTGCGGCTGTTGGTTATTGTTCTTAAATTGACTTACGGACTGTTGTTATTGGTCTAATTGACTGGGGCTGTTGTTGATTGTTCTAATTGAACTGTGGCTGTTGTTATTGTTATAAGTGACTGCGGCTGCTGTTGTTATTGTTCTAATTGACGAGGTGTCTGTGTTATTGGTTCTATTGACTGTGCTGTTTGTTATTGTTCCTAAATGACTGTGCGTTGTTGTTATTGGTTCGTAGTTGGAAGCTGGGTGGCTGTTGTTATTGTGCTATGACTTGCGGCTGTGTGTGTTTGTTCTAATGACTAGTGGCTGTTTGTTATTGGTTGCTAGGTTGACTGTCGGCTGTTGTTATTGTTCTAATGACTGTGGCTGTTGTTATTGTTCTAATGACTGCGGCTGTTGTTATTGTTCTAATGACTGCGGCTGTTGTTATTGTTCTATTGACTGTGGCTGTTGTTATTGTTCTAATGACTGTGGCTGTTGTTATTGTTCTAATGACTGTGGCTGTTGTTATTGTTCTAATGACTGTGGCTGTTGTTATTGTTCTATTGACTGTGGCTGTTGTTATTGTTCTATTGACTGTGGCTGTTGTTATTGTTCTAATGACTGTGGCTGTTGTTATTGTTCTATTGACTGTGGCTGTTGTTATTGTTCTATTGACTGTGGCTGTTGTTATTGTTCTAATGACTGTGGCTGTTGTTATTGTTCTAATGACTGTGGCTGTTGTTATTGTTCTAATGACTGTGGCTGTTGTTATTGTTCTAATGACTGTGGCTGTTGTTATTGTTCTAATGACTGTGGCTGTTGTTATTGTTCTATTGACTGTGGCTGTTGTTATTGTTCTATTGACTGTGGCTGTTGTTATTGTTCTATTGACTGTGGCTGTTGTTATTGTTCTAATGACTGTGGCTGTTGTTATTGTTCTATTGACTGTGGCTGTTGTTATTGTTCTATTGACTGTGGCTGTTGTTATTGTTCTATTGACTGTGGCTGTTGTTATTGTTCTAATGACTGTGGCTGTTGTTATTGTTCTATGACTGCGGCTGTTGTTATTGTTCTATTGACTGTGGCTGTTGTTATTGTTCTAATGACTGTGGCTGTTGTTATTGTTCTAATTGACTGTGGCTGTTGTTATTGTTCTAATGACTGTGGCTGTTGTTATTGTTCTATGACTGCTGGCTGTTGTTATTGTTCTAATTGACTGTCGGCTGTTGTTATTGTTCTATGACTGTGGCTGTTGTTATTGTTCTAATGACTGTGGCTGTTGTTATTGTTCTATTGACTGTGGCTGTTGTTATTGTTCTAATTGACTGTGGCTGTTGTTATTGTTCTATTGACTGTGGCTGTTGTTATTGTTCTAATTGACTGTGGCTGTTGTTATTGTTTCTAATGACTGTGGCTGTTGTTATTGTTCTATTGACTGTGGCTGTTGTTATTGTTCTATTGACTGTGGCTGTTGTTATTGTTCTAATTGACTGCGGCTGTTGTTATTGTTCTAATGACTGTGGCTGTTGTTATTGTTCTAATGACTGTGGCTGTTGTTATTGTTCTAATTGACTGTGGCTGTTGTTATTGTTCTATTGACTGTGGCTGTTGTTATTGTTCTATTGACTGTGGCTGTTGTTATTGTTCTAATTGACTGTGGCTGTTGTTATTGTTCTATTGACTGTGGCTGTTGTTATTGTTCTATTGACTGTGGCTGTTGTTATTGTTCTAATGACTGTGGCTGTTGTTATTGTTCTAATGACTGTGGCTGTTGTTATTGTTCTAATGACTGTGGCTGTTGTTATTGTTCTATTGACTGTGGCTGTTGTTATTGTTCTATTGACTGTGGCTGTTGTTATTGTTCTAATTGACTGTGGCTGTTGTTATTGTTCTAATGACTGTGGCTGTTGTTATTGTTCTATTGACTGTGGCCGTTGTTATTGTTCTATGACTGTGGCTGTTGTTATTGTTCTAATGACTGTGGCTGTTGTTATTGTTCTAATGACTGTGGCTGTTGTTATTGTTCTAATGACTGTGGCTGTTGTTATTGTTCTAATGACTGTGGCTGTTGTTATTGTTCTATTGACTGTGGCTGTTGTTATTGTTCTATGACTGTGGCTGTTGTTATTGTTCTATGACTGTGGCTGTTGTTATTGTTCTAATGACTGTGGCTGTTGTTATTGTTCTAATGACTGTGGCTGTTGTTATTGTTCTATTGACTGTGGCTGTTGTTATTGTTCTATTGACTGTGGCTGTTGTTATTGTTCTAATTGACTGTGGCTGTTGTTATTGTTCTATTGACTGTGGCTGTTGTTATTGTTCTATTGACTGTGGCTGTTGTTATTGTTCTATTGACTGTGGCTGTTGTTATTGTTCTATTGACTGTGGCTGTTGTTATTGTTCTATTGACTGTGGCTGTTGTTATTGTTCTAATGACTGTGGCTGTTGTTATTGTTCTATTGACTGTGGCTGTTGTTATTGTTCTATTGACTGTGGCTGTTGTTATTGTTCTAATGACTGTGGCTGTTGTTATTGTTCTAATTGACTGTGGCTGTTGTTATTGTTCTATTGACTGTGGCTGTTGTTATTGTTCTATTGACTGTGGCTGTTGTTATTGTTCTAATTGACTGTGGCTGTTGTTATTGTTCTATGACTGTGGCTGTTGTTATTGTTCTATGACTGTGGCTGTTGTTATTGTTCTATTGACTGTGGCTGTTGTTATTGTTCTAATTGACTGTGGCTGTTGTTATTGTTCTAATGACTGTGGCTGTTGTTATTGTTCTAATGACTGTGGCTGTTGTTATTGTTCTATGACTGTGGCTGTTGTTATTGTTCTAATGACTGTGGCTGTTGTTATTGTTCTATTGACTGTGGCTGTTGTTATTGTTCTATTGACTGTGGCTGTTGTTATTGTTCTAATGACTGTGGCTGTTGTTATTGTTCTAATGACTGTGGCTGTTGTTATTGTTCTATTGACTGTGGCTGTTGTTATTGTTCTAATGACTGTGGCTGTTGTTATTGTTCTAATGACTGTGGCTGTTGTTATTGTTCTATTGACTGTGGCTGTTGTTATTGTTCTAATGACTGTGGCTGTTGTTATTGTTCTAATGACTGTGGCTGTTGTTATTGTTCTATTGACTGTGGCTGTTGTTATTGTTCTAATTGACTGTGGCTGTTGTTATTGTTCTAATTGACTGTGGCTGTTGTTATTGTTCTAATGACTGTGGCTGTTGTTATTGTTCTAATGACTGTGGCTGTTGTTATTGTTCTAATGACTGCGGCTGTTGTTATTGTTCTAATGACTGTGGCTGTTGTTATTGTTCTATTGACTGCGGCTGTTGTTATTGTTCTATTGACTGTGGCTGTTGTTATTGTTCTAATGACTGCGGCTGTTGTTATTGTTCTATTGACTGTGGCTGTTGTTATTGTTCTAATGACTGTGGCTGTTGTTATTGTTCTAATGACTGTGGCTGTTGTTATTGTTCTAATGACTGCGGCTGTTGTTATTGTTCTATTGACTGTGGCTGTTGTTATTGTTCTAATGACTGTGGCTGTTGTTATTGTTCTAATGACTGCGGCTGTTGTTATTGTTCTATTGACTGTGTTCGTTGTTATTGTTCTAATGACTGCGGCTGTTGTTATTGTTCTATTGACTGTGGCTGTTGTTATTGTTCTAATGACTGTGGCTGTTGTTATTGTTCTAATGACTGTGGCTGTTGTTATTGTTCTAATGACTGCGGCTGTTGTTATTGTTCTATTGACTGTGGCTGTTGTTATTGTTCTAATGACTGCGGCTGTTGTTATTGTTCTAATGACTGCGGCTGTTGTTATTGTTCTATTGACTGTGGCTGTTGTTATTGTTCTATTGACTGTGGCTGTTGTTATTGTTCTATTGACTGTGGCTGTTGTTATTGTTCTAATGACTGCGGCTGTTGTTATTGTTCTATTGACTGTGGCTGTTGTTATTGTTCTATTGACTGTGGCTGTTGTTATTGTTCTATTGACTGTGGCTGTTGTTATTGTTCTAATTGACTGCGGCTGTTGTTATTGTTCTATTGACTGTGGCTGTTGTTATTGTTCTAATTGACTGTGGTCGTTGTTATTGTTCTATTGACTGTGGCTGTTGTTATTGTTCTAATGACTGCGGCTGTTGTTATTGTTCTATGACTGTGGCTGTTGTTATTGTTCTAATGACTGCGGCTGTTGTTATTGTTCTATTGACTGTGGCTGTTGTTATTGTTCTAATGACTGCGGCTGTTGTTATTGTTCTATTGACTGTGGCTGTTGTTATTGTTCTAATGACTGTGGCTGTTGTTATTGTTCTAATGACTGCGGCTGTTGTTATTGTTCTATTGACTGTGGCTGTTGTTATTGTTCTAATGACTGCGGCTGTTGTTATTGTTCTATTGACTGCGGCTGTTGTTATTGTTCTAATGACTGCGGCTGTTGTTATTGTTCTATTGACTGTGGCTGTTGTTATTGTTCTATTGACTGTGGCTGTTGTTATTGTTCTAATGACTGTGGCTGTTGTTATTGTTCTATTGACTGTGGCTGTTGTTATTGTTCTAATGACTGTGGCTGTTGTTATTGTTCTATTGACTGTGGCTGTTGTTATTGTTCTATGACTGGCTGTTGTTATTGTTCTATTGACTGTGGCTGTTGTTATTGTTCTAATGACTACGGCTGTTGTTATTGTTCTATTGACTGTGGCTGTTTATGTTATTGTTCTATGACTGTGGCTGTTGTTATTGTTCTAATGACTGTGGCTGTTGTTATTGTTCTAATGACTGCGGCTGTTGTTATTGTTCTATTGACTGTGGCTGTTGTTATTGTTCTATTGACTGTGGCTGTTGTTATTGTTCTATTGACTGTGGCTGTTGTTATTGTTCTATTGACTGTGGCTGTTGTTATTGTTCTAATGACTGTGGCTGTTGTTATTGTTCTATTGACTGTGGCTGTTGTTATTGTTCTAATTGACTGCTGGCTGTTGTTATTGTTCTATTGACTGTGGCTGTTGTTATTGTTCTAATGACTGTGGCTGTTGTTATTGTTCTATTGACTGTGGCTGTTGTTATTGTTCTATTGACTGTGGCTGTTGTTATTGTTCTATTGACTGTGGCTGTTGTTATTGTTCTATTGACTGTGGCTGTTGTTATTGTTCTATTGACTGTGGCTGTTGTTATTGTTCTATTGACTGTGGCTGTTGTTATTGTTCTATTGACTGTGGCTGTTGTTATTGTTCTATTGACTGTGGCTGTTGTTATTGTTCTATTGACTGTGGCTGTTGTTATTGTTCTATTGACTGTGGCTGTTGTTATTGTTCTATTGACTGTGGCTGTTGTTATTGTTCTATTGACTGTGGCTGTTGTTATTGTTCTAATTGACTGTGGTCTGTTGTTATTGTTCTATTGACTGTGGCTGTTGTTATTGTTCTATTGACTGTGGCTGTTGTTATTGTTCTATTGACTGTGGCTGTTGTTATTGTTCTATTGACTGTGGCTGTTGTTATTGTTCTATTGACTGCGGTCTGTTGTTATTGTTCTATTGACTGTGTCTGTTGTTATTGTTCTAATTGACTGTGTCTGTTGTTATTGTTCTAATGATTGGCTTTGTTTTTTCTAATGACTGTGGCTTTGTTTTTTAACTGTGGCTGTTGTTATTGTTCTAATGACTGTGGTTGTTATTTTCTAATCTTGGCTGTTGTTTTGTTCTATTGACTGTGGCTGT
>JACEFZ010020662.1:0-228681 GCA_014155875.1 Cepaea nemoralis | reverse complement strand
TTTTATTTTAATACATAGTTGTGTTCGTTTTTTTAATTTAATTGCGAGAGTCAAAGGTCTTTTTTGACGAAATATGACTTTCGGGCCATATGTGTTTGTCACAGTGAAATATTTTCTTCTTGGAGTTTGTACGGGAACATTTATGCCTGGACAGGAAAGTGCTGATGAAGATTTGTTATGTACAGTAAGGAAGGATTTTAATAGTATTAACATACTTATTCTGTGGAGGAAAATTTTTCGATATTTCGGATATGTACTTCTGAAGTGAACTATTGACTTATGATAGGTTATTGAATTAGTTAGTAATAATTGTGTAGAGGTTGTATTATTACGTTGATATGTAGTTGTTGGACTAAGTTGATTAAGTTGTCATTAAAGTTATTGCTTACTTGCATAAATAGTAGCATTAATCGGTTATATATAGTAAGTAGTTTTTTGAATACGTAATGGTAAATGTCATTATCCCCAGGGTTTCATTGGTTTGGTAATTGTATTTGTGATGATACCGCAATATTATGTGTCATTTGAATGAGCATCATACATTTTCATTATCACATTATCACAGTCACGTATATGTCACCATATATATAGATAGAGTCGATAATGTTCGCTAAATATGTACGACATAAATAAGTTCACACAAAGGTAGAAGCGCTACGTGGACCCTACCCATGGATATAGGATGGATCAACAAAAGGAATATATATCATACGGGAACGACGACCAACGACAACTGATTGGTGTATGGGAACTCCTTGTTTCACCCTCGGTCCTTTATCTCATGGTTTTTACCTAAGTGAGGACGCTTGGCTTGTTTCGTTTGACAAAGTGACTAATATAATTATTAGTTGGTCTGATCTTCCCATAGATCGCCACACGACGTCCAACGTGGGGTTTGGCAAGGTGGGCGTTGCCCGTCTTGAGCAATTTTATTTTCTTGAGGGTAGATAAGAAGGTTGATCCAGAAATAGTCAGGAGTTGGAATATGGTTGTTTAATATATTACAGTCTAAAGTATGTTCATATATGGAAAAAAAAAAAATAATAAATCATTTTTTTTATCCGGGAGGGGGAATAATGCCAAGACCGGTCACGCGCCACAAAATATAAACAAGTGTGAACGGGAGTTTCCCCATGTGTACACCAACGTGGACAGAGAGGACAAGAGCTCTAGGGAAACGAGAATACGTCAGAGACAGCAACACAGATATACGCTGTGAAAGTTGTGATTCAGAAGGGACGTGTTGATGTGAGCTCCGGTGAAGGTGACACCTGGATGTGGCAATCTCCTGCATGACGCGGCTTGAAATCAGGAGGAAGATTTATTGAGGACATTCAACTGAAGAATGAACCATAAACCAGGGAATAGCAAAGCCACCCTAGACATATATTTGTGAGTATTCAAACGACTGCAACTTAGCGGAATGGGAGCTCGAGGATAGGAGTAAATTTAGCGCTACGGGCCGATTCTGCATCAGGAATCACCTAGCGACTTCATCCATGTAGAGTCATCATCATGTCTGCGACAGATTAAAGATCTGGAACGGTTAGTCACGATTGTTTGAATAATTTTATCATTTTTGTCCAGATGTTATTGTTGTCGAAATAACGGCAGTAACACAGTTTGGCAACGTGGAGGTTTGTTACCGGGGAAGGACAGATTCAGTGTTTGTCAACAAAGATCTCCCGCCAGTTGCTAAGAACAGCTCATTAGGAATGCACACCAGATGCGCCGATGTTACACCGTGCTACACATGAACACAGGAACGCACAAAAACAAAGCGGAACACACAGTTATTGGAGAACATGTACACAAAGAGGCTCCAGTTGTAAGATCTAGATCGACAGAAAGTACGACAATAAAGGCAGCGAAAGACAGTAAATCACATTACGGCGAAGTCATGAAACGATATATAGGACACCAGACCGGGACATATATACTGAACAACGCAGCCAGAGTGCACAGCTACTAGTTCCACCCGCACAAAACGGCACTTTAATGAACGCCATAACAATGGTCCAGTATTTACAACGATTAACATTTTAGGACGGTCTTATTCGAGATTGGTGTAGGGACTATATCATGATGTCTCTCTGCTAACAACGAAAACTGGTTACCTGAGGACAAACCACACACTAAGTACAGACCAGACCAATTCGTAGACACCTTGGTCGATATAGTTTATTATTGAAGTTCAGAGTAGGCTGGAAAGGCGACAACAACACTGCCCTGTTCAGTACTGCAGGAGGATGCTCGTTTAGTTATATAACGCCTACATTCGTATTCCATTAACAATTTCTGTACGTCGGACACTACGTTATGGCTGGAGCATCGTTGCAACATTGAGAATACAGATGGAAACATATCGTACACTCACCTCAGTTGCTTTGAACACTCCTCGTCAACACTTTAATTAACTGGACGTTTCTCTGGGACCTGTCACCAGGACGACACTATAACGTGGGGAACTGGAATATTCGAGCGCTGGCCAGTTCTGTGGATATCGTGTTTGGATTCTGGAATAGCAACGTGGCCATTCAATCGCACCAACGTCGAGATATCGCACCGTACTACTTCGATTCGATAACTCATCAGCGGTTGCCTGGATATCAGGAGTTTATTAAGGCCAGTGACATGTTGTGGTTGTCGATTAATGTGATGTTGTTGATCTTGTATGCTGGTGCGTACGAATATATGTTATTTTGCGGGCGGTTGGATGGGCATTTATAGTTTTTATTTTGAAGGACACCTAATTACTTTAGAAAAGCTAGAAGTCGTTTGTGTTAGCTATCGTCACGTCAATACTGGATAATTGAGATTGATCACTTGTGATAACACGTTGTTGTTGTTTGTTATTATTGTAAGTAGAGTACAAGAAGTTTCTTTTCTATCAATCAGATGTAGTTTAATTTTGTCTTCTAGGAATGAAAGTATGTATTTTTGCATCACGTCAGTTGTTTGTCAGTGTTAATGGTTGCTTCAGTGTGTTTATATATTTATATTCTTTATATTAAGCATATTTTTCCATAATTATTTATATGGTTTACATATGCCATGCTGACATATTTATGATATATTTTGAGTGATATATATTTTATTCGTGATCAACTGCACATCGTTGATTATATTTCTATCGATTGATTGATATGTCTTCTCGTCATATGTTAATTGTCTAGTGTCACATATATATATGTATGTTCATTATCAGTGTATCGTAAATTTGTTTGTACGTCAAACTACACATTTCTCGTGTGATTACGTGATATTCAGACGACGTTGAGATCTCAGTACTTAGTATTTGAGTCAATTATTATTATCCATTCCTTGGAAAAAAACATTTCCGTGATCTTCTCGATTCTTTTCTCTTTTCTTGCCTACTTCGCATATTTTTTCAGCTAGTTAGCTACAGGTAGGTCAGGATGTCGACTCTTCAAGATTACATGGAGATGGGGGAGAAAACTGGATTGACCGGTGCAGATTTGAGAGCATGGGCAAAACAGAAGTTCAACGATCATTTAATGCGACTAAAAGAAGAAAGGCAACTTCAAGCCGCACGTGAGAAGGTGGAACGGAAAGATCGGCAAGCGGCAGAAAAGGCAGCTAGGCAAGAGGAGATAGCATTGGAACGAGATAAAATGGCAGCTAGGGAAAAGGAAATGGCTTTGGAACGCGAAAGGATAGCAGCTGAAAAAGAAAAATTAAGTTTGGAAAAGGAAATAAAAGAGAAACAACTCACATTTGAGAGGGAGAAACTTGCAACGGAAACAGTGTGGAAGGATAAGGAGGTAGAAGGAAGTTTAAAAGTCAAAACTTTGGAGATGGAACGAGAAGCTGAAATAGAGAGAGAGAGAGAGAGAGAGAGAGAGAGAGAGAGAGAGAGAGAGAGAGAGAGAGAGAGAGAGAGAGAGAGATGTCGTGCTAAACAGAATGATCCGGTCAAGAAATACCAAGGCTTATTTCGTAATTTCCAACAAGGCGATTCAGTCTCTAGTTGGAGTACTAATTTCGAAGTCCTTGTAAGATTCTACCAGGTGCCAGAGAAGGACATTCCAATTTTATTTCATCGTCACTTGGCGCTGGAGCCTTTAAAGGTAATTGAGTTGATTCCTGAGGACTTAGGTACAAATTACCCATACATGCGTGATCGGGTCTTGTCTCACTTTAGCTTAGATGAGTCGGGGTTACGTTCAAAATTTAAAACAATAACTCCTAAATCAAACCAAACATTTCTTGATTTCACATCAGAAACATCATCATGTTTTGATAAATGGTGTAGAGCAGCTGATATTGGGTCTAATTATGATACGGTTCGGGACTTGATTATTAGAGATAGGATACTATCTGCAGTACCTGAAGCCGTGTCTATATTTCTGATGGAGAAAAAATGCAAAAATCTTAATGAAATGGAATCCAAAGGTGAGTCTTATTTTAACGCACATAGAGACATATTCGCTAATTGTTCGCAACCAGAGCTTGCAATAGGAGCGAGTGCTAGGTTTCAGAAGAGCAATGGTAAGTTTAGAAAGTTCAGTGGTAGTAAAAGTAGAAACAGTCAGTACCAATACTCCAATAGAGATGGAGACAGACCAAGTAAGGGGCATCTTTCCAGATGTCAATATTGCCGTTTGTCACTTGGACATCTGGAGATGTGTGACAAACACCCAGGTTATCTGGATTATCTGAGGGACATCACAGCCAAGAAAAAGTGTAAGTATGACTCCTACAAAAGAAGCATTAAATGTTTCTCGTGTCGGGCGTACGGGCATACCAGCCGGTCGTGTCCGATGAAGAATTCGTGGAAGGAAGCGAGTACAGCATACGTATTTTCGAGTAGTAGTGACTCAGACAATTTAGAAGAGACACATGCAGCTATCATACAACAATATGACAACAAGACTGTAAAGACTGCAGACGAACCTGTCGAGACTATTCAGGAAGCCAATGCTGTTAGCATTCAGAATGGCAAACTGAAAGTTCACAAAGCATGGGTGAATGGTGAAGCTACTACATGTATTCGTGATTCAGGAGCTTCAATCGTCGGAGTCGATCAAAGACTGGTTAAAGCAGAGGATTATACAGGTGAAACAGTCGCCTGTAGAACTTTTGGTGGCACAATTGAAAAATACAAAGTCGCCACAATTACGATTCAGTCACCATATTTTGAAGGCACAATAAATGCAGCTGTACTGCCACACCCTTGTGCCGGATTATTAATTGGGAATATACCCAATGCGAATCAGTGTACTCGTGAAGAAGCAATACAATGGGAAATTAACTATGCTAATGCTGTTACAAGAACTCAAGCTCAGAGACATAATGATCAATCTCAATCTTCTCTGACTGACAATGACAATATACAGAATAATATCAGACATGTGACTGATTTACTGAATGACCAAAAACAAGATCCGTCATTACAATCGTGTTTTAAAAACATGAACGAACCATTGAAACAAGCAAAACGTGGTCATTGGAAATTTTGTCTTGAAAATAATGTTTTATCCAGATGGTATAATAGAGGTACATCGCAATACATACAAACAGTACTTCCAACAAAATACCGCCAAGAAGCACTTAAAATTGCACATGATTCACCATTTGCTGGGCATATGGGTGTTGCAAAGACCACTGATAGATTATTAACACAATTCTATTGGCCTGGATATAACAAAGATATCACCACATATGTTCGGTCTTGTACATTGTGTCAAATGACTACGCAAAAAGGCAAACATCCGAAAGCACACGTTCAGAAAACTGATTTGGCGTCACGACCATTTCAGAAAATTGCTATAGATATAGTGGGTCCGCTGAACACAACAACTGATAGAGGGGATAGATTTATTCTAACGATGATCGATCTTTGTACTCGTTGGCCGGAGGCTATTCCGCTTAAATATATCACAAGTAGATCTATTTTAGACTCTTTGTTGATTATTTTTAGCAGAATAGGATTTCCAAGTTGTATTCTATCTGATAGGGGTAGTCAATTTATTTCTACAGCTACTCAAGAGGCTATGAGATTACTAGGTATCCCACAGGTATTTAGTTCACCTTGGCATCCTATGACAAACGGTGTCAATGAAAATTACAATGGAGTTCTGAAAAGAACGCTAGCAAAAGTAGCCGCAGATAGACCCAAAGACTGGGATATTTTGTTACCAGCTGTACTGTTTCTCCGTTTGAACTGGTATACGGAGCGAATCCACGTGGACCATTATCATTATACAACGACATGCTGACAAATAAAACATATGACCACCCAAAAAGGGAAGCATATGATATGGTAACACAATTGAGAGATAAGGTTATTACAGCTTGCCAGATTGCAAAATCAGCACTGGAGAAAGCTGGAGAAAAGTATAGACAATATGACAATAGAAACGCCAAGACAATAGTCTTGAAAGAAGAAGAAGAGGTCTGGCTATTATTACCGGATCCTCGAGATTGTTTAGTTACGTCATGGCAAGGTCCATTTAAAGTACTTAAGAAAATTAGTGATGTGGAATATCAAATTGATGTGAATGGTAGACATAAAATTTTTCACATAAATATGTTGAAACCATATATTTCACGCAATAACGACACACCACAAGTGACACAACAAATTCCACATAGAATAGCTACAGCTTGTTGGGTTATAAATGAGCAGCAAGAAGATGCTATTAAGCAACAGATTCCAACACCGACAGTTAAAAGTGATAGTAGTTGGCAATCTATACAAATAAATCAAGGTTTGTCGATACAAGACAAAGAAAAACTTATTGCAGCAATAAAAGAGTTTAGCTCAATTTTTTCAGATATACCAGGGCAAACATCACTTATCAAACATAAGATAACATTATTATCAAATGTCCCTGTTAAAGTAAAACCATATCCTATCCCAATACATTATATGGAGAAAGTTACTGCAGAAATTTCAGAATTGGATAGATCTGGAATTATTAGAAAATCGGTTTCTAATTACTGCTCTCCGGTTGTAATTGTAAAGAAAAAGGATGGTTCATTACGTCTGTGTGTTGATTATAGAAAAGTAAATGCGTTAACACTATTGGATGCTGAACCAATGCCAAACATTGATGAATTAATCGAGGGCATGACAAACTCGAAACTCTTTTCGAAGATTGACCTCACCAAAGGATATTGGCAACTTCCTATGGATGAAGAGTCGATGCATATTACAGCTTTTAGTACGCCATTGGGTTTATATGAGTGGGCATATCTTCCATTTGGTTTACAAAATGCACCAAGCACATTTATGCGCATGATGAGAAGATTACTAGACGGCATTTATAATGTAGCGACTTATATGGACGATATCTGTATTCACACTACAGATATTGATACAAACAAGAAGATTCTCAAACAGGTATTCCAGAGAATACAACAACATGGGTTAAAGGCTAAACCTAGTAAAATTGAGATAGGTTTTGAGGAAATACAATTCCTTGGGCATAGAATTTCTAATGGATTTAGAAAAACTGATCCCACGGTGGTTACTAAAATTCTTAATATTAAACCTCCATCGACTAAAAAGGAATTGAGAAGCATATTAGGTCTGATTAATTACTATCAAAAGTTCATTCCTAACTTTGCTGATATGACAGCAACTTTTTCTGAACTCTTGAAGAAAGGTCAGCCTACTAAAATAGTTTGGACAGATGATCATGAGAGATTATTACAACAGATTAAAACTTTGTTTAGTACTCATCCGATCCTGAAATTACCTGATATCTCAAGAGAGTTTGTCTTACAAACGGATGCTAGTCTACATGTTATCTCAGCTGTATTACTTCAAGTTCATGAAGGAAAATTGCATCCTATACTCTACTTCAGTAAGAAGCTTTCTGACACACAAAGAAACTATGCTATTACTGGGTTAGAAGCACTAGCATTAATTGAAGAGTATTCAGAAATTCTCTAGATATTTACTTGGTAGAAAGTTTCTGGTTCTTTCAGATAACAAACCTTTACAGATATTCAAATCTGGTCATCCTAAAAACTCGAGAATTCATAGATGGTCTTTTCTTCTACAAGATTATGAGTTTGATATCTGTCACATCCCTGGAAAGGATAATAATCTTGCGGATATTCTCAGTCGATTATGAATTGCAAGACGAGTATTATTCAATTGTTCAGTTATATATATATATTTTATATATTTCGTTGTTCTGTTTTTTATATATTTTAAGCAATACTCGTTCAGCACCAAATTACAGACACAATATCACAATAATCTGCAACTAAATTAGTAATACTATGTGAATATATAGTGTAGTTAGGTTAATAAATAGTTGTGTGTTTTTTATTTATTGCCAGAGTCAAAGTCTTGAAGATATGACTCGGGCCATATGTGTGTTGTCACAGTGAACATATTTTCTTCTTGGAGTTTGTACGGGAACATTTATGCCTGGACAGGAAAGTGCTGATGAAGATTTGTTATGTACAGTAAGGAAGGATTTTATAGTATTAACATACTTATTCTGTGGAGGAAAATTTTTCGATATTTCGGATATGTACTTCTGAAGTGAACTATTGACTTATGATAGGTTATTGAATTAGTTAGTAATAATTGTGTAGAGGTTGGTATTATTACGTTGATAATGTAGTTGTTGGACTAAGTTGATTAAGTTGTCATTAAGTTATTGCTTACTTGCATAAATATTAGCATTAATCGGTTATATATAGTTAAGTAGTTTGAATACGTAATGGTAAATGTCATTATCCCAGGGTTTCATTGGTTTGGTAATTGTATTTGTGATGATACCGCAATATTATGTGTCATTTGAATGAGCATCATACATTTTCATTATCACATTATCACAGTCACGTATATGTCACCATATAATAGATAGAGTCGATAATGTTCGCTAAATATGTACGACATAAATAAGTTCACAAAGGTAGAAGCGCTACGTGGACCCTACCCATGGATATAGGATGGATCAACAAAGGATATATATCATACGGGAACGACGACCAACGACAACTGATGGTGTACTGGGAACTCCTTGTTATCACCCTCGTCCTTTATCTCATGGTTTTAC
Organism: Cepaea nemoralis; assembly: GCA_014155875.1. Classification (NCBI taxonomy): domain Eukaryota; kingdom Metazoa; phylum Mollusca; class Gastropoda; order Stylommatophora; family Helicidae; genus Cepaea; species Cepaea nemoralis. The sequence goes on along the minus strand of JACEFZ010020662.1, from coordinate 219,634 downwards.
CTAGAGTGAGGACGCTTGGCTTGTCGTTTGACAAGTAGGGACTAATATAATTATTAGTTGGTCTGATCCTCCCATAGATCAGCCACACGACGTCCAACGTGGGGTTTGGCCAGGTGGGCGTGCCCGTCTTGAGCAATTTTATTTTCTGGAGGGTAGATAAGAGGGTTGATCAGAAGCTAGTCAGGAGTTGGAATATGGTTGTTTAATATGATTACAGTCTAAGAGTATGTTCATATATGGAAAAAAAATAATAAATCATTTTTTTTTTATCCGGGAGGGGGGATAATGCCAAGACTGGTCACGCGCCACAAAATATAAACAAGTGTGAACGGGAGTTTCCCCATGTGTACACCAACGTGGACAGAGTGGACAAGAGCTCTAGGGAAACGAGAATACGTCAGAGACAGCAACAAAGATATACGCTGTGAAAGTTGTGATTCAGAAGGGACGTGTTGATGTGAGCTCCGGTGAAGGTGACACCTGGATGTGGCAATCTCCTGCATGACGCGGCTTGAAATCAGGAGGAAGATTTATTGAGGACATTCAACTGAAGAATGAACCATAAACCAGGGAATAGCAAAGCCACCCTAGACATATATTTGCGAGTATTCAAACGACTGCAACTTAGCGGAATGGGAGCTCGAGGATAGGAGTAAATTTAGCGCTAAGGGCCGATTCTGCATCAGGAATCACCTAGCCGACTTCATCCATGTAGAGTCATCCTCATGTCTGCGACAGATTAAAGATCTGGAACGGTTAGTCACGATTGTTTGAATAATTTTATCATTTTTGTCCAGATGTTATTGTTGTCGAAATAACGGCAGTAACACAGTTTGGCAACGTGGAGGTTTGTTACCGGGGAAGGACAGATTCAGTGTTTGTCAACAAAGATCTCCCGCCAGTTGCTAAGAACAGCTCATTAGGAATGCACACCAGATGCGCCGATGTTACACCGTGCTACACATGAACACAGGAACGCACAAAAACAAAGCGGAACACACAGTTATTGGAGAACATGTACACAAAGAGGCTCCAATTGTAAGATCTGGATCGACAGAAAGTACGGCAATAAAGGCAGCGAAAGACAGTAAATCACATTACGGCGAAGTCATGAAACGATATATAGGACACCAGACCGGGACATATATACTGAGCAACGCAGCCAGAGTGCACAGCTACTAGTTCCACCCGCACAAAACGGCACTTTAATGAACGCCATAACAATGGTCCAGTATTTACAACGATTAACATTTTAGGACGGTAGTATTCGAGGTTGGTATAGTGACTATATCACGATGTCTCTCTGTTACAATGAATATTGGTTACCTGAGGACAAACCACACACTAAGTACAGACCAGACCAATTCGTAGACACTTTGGTCGATATAGTTTATTATTGAAGTTCAGAGTAGGCTGGAAAGGCGACAACAACACTGCCCTGTTCAGTACTGCAGGAGGATGCTCGTTTAGTTATATAACGCCTACATTCGTATTCCATTAACAATTTCTGTACGTCGGACACTACGTTATGGCTGGAGCATCGTTGCAACATTGAGAATACAGATGGAAACATATCGTACACTCACCTCAGTTGCTTTGAACACTCCTCGTCAACACTTTAATTAACTGGACGTTCTTCTGGGACCTGTCACCAGGACGACACTATAACGTTGGGAACTGGAATATTCGAGTGCTGGCCAGTTCTGTGGATATCGTGTTTGGATTCTGGAATAGCAACGTGGCCATTCAATCGCACCAACGTCGAGATATCGCACCGTACTACTTCGATTCGATAACTCATCAGCGGTTGCCTGGATATCAGGAGTTCATTAAGGCCAGTGACATGTTGTGGTTGTCGATTAATGTGATGTTGTTGATCTTGTATGCTGGTGCGTACGAATATATGTTATTTTGCGGGCGGTTGGATGGGCATTTATAGTTTTTGTTTTGAAGGACACCTAATTACTTTAGAAAAGCTAGAAGTCGTTTGTGTTAGCTATCGTCACGTCAATACTGGATAATTGAGATTGATCACGTGTGATAACACGTTGTTGTTGTTTGTCATTATTGTAAGTAGAGTACAAGAAGTTTCTTTTCTATCAATCAGATGTAGTTTAATTTTGTCTTCTAGGAATGAAAGTATGTATTTTTGCATCACGTCAGTTGTTTTGTCAGTGTTAATGGTTGCTTCAGTGTGATTATATATTTATATTCTTTATATTAAGCATATTTTTCCATAATTATTTATATGGTTTACATATGTCATGCTGACATATTTATGATATATTTTGAGTGATATATATTTTGTTCGTGATCGTCAACTGCACATCGTTGATTATATTTCTATCGATTGTTGATATGTCTTCTCGTCATACGTCTAATTGTCTAGTGTCACATATATATGTATGTTCATTATCAGTGTATCGTAAATTTGTTTGTACGTCCAACTATACATTTCTCGTGTGATTACGTGATATTCAGACGACGTTGAGATCTCAGTACTTAGTATTTGAGTCAATTATTATTATCCATTCCTTGAAAAAAAAAACATTTCCGTGATCTTGTCGATTCTTTTCTCTTTTCTTGCATACTTCGCATATTTTTTCAGCTAGTTAGCTACAGGTAGGTCAAGATGTCGACTCTTCAAGATTACATGGAGATGGGGGAGAAAACTGGATTGACCGGTGCAGATTTGAGAGCATGGGCAAAACAGGAGTTCAACGATCATTTAATGCGACTAAAAGAAGAAAGGCAACTTCAAGCCGCACGTGAGAAGGAGGAACGGAAAGAACGGCAAGCGGCAGAAAAGGCAGCTAGGCAAGAGGAGATAGCATTGGAACGAGATAAAATGGCAGCTAGGGAAAAGGAAATGGCTTTGGAACGCGAAAGGATAGCAGCTGAAAACGAAAAATTAAGTTTGGAAAAGGAAATTAAGGAGAAACGCATAGCCATGGAAGCAGAGATGAAGGCAAAACAACTCGCATTTGAGAGGGAGAAACTTGCAACGGAAACAGTGTGGAAGGATAAGGAATTAGAAGGAAGTTTAAATGTCAAAGCTTTGGAGATGGAACGAGAAGCTGAAATAGAGAGAGAGAGAGAGAGAGAGAGAGAGAGAGAGAGAGAGAGAGAGAGAGAGAGAGAGAGAGAGAGAGAGAGAGAGAGAGAGAGAGAGAGAGATGTCGTGCTAAACAGAATGATCCTGTTAAGAAGTACCAAGGCTTATTTCGTAATTTCCAACAAGGCGATTCAGTCTCTAGTCGGATTACTAATTTCGAAGTCCTTGTAAGATTCTACCAGGTGCCAGAGAAGGACATTCCAATTTTATTTCATCGTCACTTGTCGCTGGAGCCTTTAAAGGTAATTGAGTTGATTCCTGAGGACTTACGTACAAATTACCCATACATGCGTGATCGGGTCTTGTCTCACTTTAGCTTAGATGAGTCGGGGTTACGTACAAAATTTAAAACAATAACTCCTAAATCAATCCAAACATTTCTTGATTTTATATCAGAAACATCATCATGTTTTTATAAATGGTGTAGAGCAGCTGATATTGGGTCTAATTATGATAAGGTTCGGGACTTTATTATTAGAGATAGGATACTATCTGCAGTACATGAAGCCATGTCTATATTTCTGATGGAGAACAAATGCAAAAATCTTAATGAAATGGAATCCAAAGGTGAGTCTTATTTTAACGCACATAGAGACATATTCGCTAATTGTTCGCAACCAGAGCTTGCAATAGGAGCGAGTGCTAGGTTTCAGAAGAGCAATGGTAAGTTTAGAAAGAAGTTCAGTGGTAGTAAAAGTAGAAACAGTCAGTACCAATACTCCAATAGAGATGGAGACAGACCAAGTAAGGGACATCTTTCCAGATGTCAATATTGCCGTTTGTCACATGGACATCTGGAGATGTGTGACAAACACCCAGGTTATCTGGATTATCTGAGGGACATCACAGCCAAGAAAAAGAGTAAGTATGACTCCTACAAAAGGAGCATTAAATGTTTCTCGTGTCGGGCGTACGGGCATACCAGCCGGTCGTGTCCGATGAAGAATTCGTGGAAGGAAGCGAGTACAGCATACGTATTTTCGAGTAGTAGTTACTCAGACGATATAGAAGAGACACATGCAGCTATCATACAACAATATGACAACAAGACTGTAAAGACTGCAGACGAACCTGTCGAGACTATTCAGGAAGCCAATGCTGTTAGCATTCAAAATGGCAAACTGAAAGTTCACAAAGCATGGGTGAATGGTGAAGCTACTACATGTATTCGTGATTCAGGAGCTTCAATCGTCGGAGTCGATCAAAGACTGGTTAAAGCAGAGGATTATACAGGTGAAACAGTCGCCTGTAGAACTTTTGGTGGCACAATTGAAAAATACAAAGTCGCCACAATTACGATTCAGTCACCATATTTTGAAGGCACAATAAATGCAGCTGTACTGCCACACCCTTGTGCCGGATTATTAATTGGGAATATACCCAATGCGAATCAATGTACTCATGAAGAAGCAATACAATGGGAAATTAACCATGCTAATGCAGTTACAAGAACTCAAGCTCAGAGACATAATGATCAATCTCAATCTTCTCTGACTGACAATGACAATATACAGAATAATATCAGACATGTGACTGATTTACTGAATGACCAAAAACAAGATCCGTCATTACAATCGTGTTTTAAAAATATGAACGAACCATTGAAACAAGCAAAACGTGGTCATTGGAAATTTTGTCTTGAAAATAATGTTTTATCCAGATGGTATAATAGAGGTACATCGCAATACATACAAACAGTACTTCCAACAAAATACCGTCAAGAAGCACTTAAAATTGCACATGATTCACCATTTGCTGGGCATATGGGTGTTGCAAAGACCACTGATAGATTATTAACACAATTCTATTGGCCTGGATATAACAAAGATATCACCACATATGTTCGGTCTTGTACATTGTGTCAAATGACGACGCAAAAAGGCAAACATCCGAAAGCACACGTTCAGAAAACTGATTTGGCGTCACGACCATTTCAGAAAATTGCTATAGATATAGTGGGTCCGCTGAACACAACAACTGATAGAGGGGATAGATTTATTCTAACGATGATCGATCTTTGTACTCGTTGGCCGGAGGCTATTCCGCTTAAATATATCACAAGTAGATCTATTTTAGACTCTTTGTTGATTATTTTTAGCAGAATAGGATTTCCAAGTTGTATTCTATCTGATAGGGGTAGTCAATTTATTTCTACAGCTACTCAAGAGGCTATGAGATTACTTGGTATCCCACAGGTATTTAGTTCACCTTGGCATCCTATGACAAACGGTGTCAATGAAAATTACAATGGAGTTCTGAAAAGAACGCTAGCAAAAGTAGCCGCAGATAGACCCAAAGACTGGGATATTTTGTTACCAGCTGTACTGTTTGCGTACCGTGAGGTACCACAATCCAGTACAGGATTTTCTCCGTTTGAACTGGTATACGGAGCGAATCCACGTGGACCATTATCATTATACAACGACATGCTGACAAATAAAACATATGACCACCCAAAAAGGGAAGCATATGATATGGTAACACAATTGAGAGATAAGGTTATTACAGCTTGCCAGATTGCAAAATCAGCACTGGAGAAAGCTGGAGAAAAGTATAGACAATATGACAATAGAAACGCCAAGACAATAGTCTTGAAAGAAGAAGAAGAGGTCTGGCTATTATTACCGGATCCTCGAGATTGTTTAGTTACGTCATGGCAAGGTCCATTTAAAGTACTTAAGAAAATTAGTGATGTGGAATATCAAATTGATGTGAATGGTAGACATAAAATTTTTCACATAAATATGTTGAAACCATATATTTCACGCAATAACGACACACCACAAGTGACACAACAAATTCCACATAGAATAGCTACAGCTTGTTGGGTTATAAATGAGCAGCAAGAAGATGCTATTAAGCAACAGATTCCAACACCGACAGTTAAAAGTGATAGTAGTTGGCAATCTATACAAATAAATCAAGGTTTGTCGATACAAGACAAAGAAAAACTTATTGCAGCAATAAAAGAGTTTAGCTCAATTTTTTCAGATATACCAGGGCAAACATCACTTATCAAACATAAGATAACATTATTATCAAATGTCCCTGTTAAAGTAAAACCATATCCTATCCCAATACATTATCTGGAGAAAGTTACTGCAGAAATTTCAGAATTGGATAGATCTGGAATTATTAGAAAATCGGTTTCTAATTACTGCTCTCCGGTTGTAATTGTGAAGAAAAAGGATGGTTCATTACGTCTGTGTGTTGATTATAGAAAAATAAATGCGTTAACACTATTGGATGCTGAACCAATGCCAAACATTGATGAATTAATCGAGGGCATGACAAACTCGAAACTCTTTTCGAAGATTGACCTCACCAAAGGATATTGGCAAATTCCTATGGATGAAGAGTCGATGCATATTACAGCTTTTAGTACGCCATTGGGTTTATATGAGTGGGCATATCTTCCATTTGGTTTACAAAATGCACCAAGCACATTTATGCGCATGATGAGAAGATTACTAGACGGCATTTATAATGTAGCGACTTATATGGACGATATCTGTATTCACACTACAGATATTGATACACATGTGAAGGTTCTCAAACAGGTATTCCAGAGAATACAACAACATGGGTTAAAGGCTAAACCTAGTAAAATTGAGATAGGTTTTGAGGAAATACAATTCCTTGGGCATAGAATTTCTAATGGATTTAGAAAAACTGATCCCACGGTGGTTACTAAAATTCTTAATATTAAACCTCCATCGACTAAAAAGGAATTGAGAAGCATATTAGGTCTGATTAATTACTATCAAAAGTTCATTCCTAACTTTGCTGATATGACAGCAACTTTTTCTGAACTCTTGAAGAAAGGTCAGCCTACTAAAATAGTTTGGACAGATGATCATGAGAGACTATTACAACAGATTAAAACTTTGTTTAGTACTCATCCGATCCTGAAATTACCTGATATCTCAAGAGAGTTTGTCTTACAAACGGATGCTAGTCTACATGCTATCTCAGCTGTATTACTTCAAGTTCATGAAGGAAAATTGCATCCTATACTTTACTTCAGTAAGAAGCTTTCTGACACACAAAGAAACTATGCTTTTACTGAGTTAGAAGCACTAGCGTTAATTGAGAGTATTCAGAAATTCTCTAGATATTTACTTGGTAGAAAGTTTCTGGTTCTTTCGGATAACAAACCTTTACAGATATTCAAATCTGGTCATCCTAAAAACTCGAGAATTCATAGATGGTCTTTACTTCTACAAGATTATGAGTTTGATATCTGTCACATCCCTGGAAAGGATAATAATCTTGCGGATATTCTCAGTCGATTATGAATTGCAAGACGAGTATTATTCAATTGTTCAGTTATATATATATTTTATATATTTCGTTGTTCTGTTCTTTATATATTTTAAGCAATACTCGTTCAGCACCAAATTACAGACACAATATCACAATAATCTGCAACTAAATTAGTAATACTATGTGAATATATAGTGTAGATAGGTTAATAAATAGTTGTGTTTTTTTTATTTATTGCCAGAGTCAAAGTCTTGAAGATATGACTCGGGCCATATGTGTGTTGTCACAGTGAACATATTTTCTTCTTGGAGTTTGTACGGGAACATTTATGCCTGGACAGGAAAGTGCTGATGAAGATTTGTTATGTACAGTAAGGAAGGATATTATAGTATTAACAGTACTTATTCTGTGGAGGAACATTTTTCGATATTACGGATATGTACTTCTGAAGTGAACTATTGACTTATGATAGGTTATTGGAATTAGTTAGTAATAATTAGTGTAGAGGTTGGTATTATTACGTTGATAATGTAGTTGTTGGACTAAGTTGATTAAGTTGTCATTAAGTTATTGCTTACTTGCATAAATATTAGCATTAATCGGTTATATATAGTTAAGTAGTTTGAATACGTAATGGTAAATGTCATTATCCCAGGGTTTCATTGGTTTGGTAATTGTATTTGTGATGATACCGCAATATTATGTGTCATTTGAATGAGCATCATACATTTTCATTATCACAGTCACGTATATGTCACCATATAATAGATAGAGTCGATAATGTTAGCTAAATATGTACGACATAAATAAGTTCACAAAGGTGGAAGCGCTACGTGGACCCTACCCATGGATATAGGATGGATCAACAAAGGATATATATCATACGGGAACGACGACCAACGACAACTGATGGTGTACTGGGAACTCCTTGTTATCACCCTCGTCCTTTATCTCATGGTTTTACCTAGAGTGAGGACGCTTGGCTTGTCGTTTGACAAGTAGGGACTAATATAATTATTAGTTGGTCTGATCCTCCCATAGATCAGCCACACGACGTCCAACGTGGGGTTTGGTCAGGTGGGCGTGCCCGTCTTGAGCAATTTTATTTTTTGGAGGGTAGATAAGAGGGTTGATCAGAAGCTAGTCAGGAGTTGGAATATGGTTGTTTAATATGATTATAGTCTACAAGTATGTACATATATAGAAAAAAAATGATAAATCATTTTTTTTTATCCGGGAGGGGGGCATAATGCCAAGACCGGTCACGCGCCACAAAATATAAACAAGTGTGAACGGGAGTTTCCCCATGTGTACACCAACGTGGACAGAGTGGACAAGAGCTCTAGGGAAACGAGAATACGTCAGAGACAGCAACAAAGAGATACGCTGTGAAAGTTGTGATTCAGAACGGACGTGTTGATGTGAGCTCCGGTGAAGGTGACACCTGGATGTGGCGATCTCCTGCATGACGCGGCTTGAAATCAGGAGGAAGATTTATTGAGGACATTCAACTGAAGAATGAACCATAAACCAGGGAATAGCAAAGCCACCCTAGACATATATTTGTGAGTATTCAAACGACTGCAACTTAGCGGAATGGGAGCTCGAGGATAGGAGTAAATTTAGCGCTAAGGGCCGATTCTGCATCAGGAATCACCTAGCGACTTCATCCATGTAGAGTCATCATCATGTCTGCGACAGATTAAAGATCTGGAATGGTTAGTCACGATTGTTTGAATAATTTTATCATTTTTGTCCAGATGTTATTGTTGTCGAAATAACGGCAGTAACACAATTTGGCAGCACTCTACAACTACACCTGACCTGGCTTTTCATTCACCAGACCTGGAGTGGAACATTACACGAATTGTTGGGAAACAACTAGGTGGCAGTGACCATCGACCAATCTTTCTAACTGTAGATAATGAGCTTGTAAGTGAAAGCAGCACCCTCTCGAGGTGGAACTACAAGAAAGCAGATTGGGCAATGTACAAGAATCGCAGCAGCATACTGGTTAGAAACCTGAACACTGAGAAAGACATAAATAAAGTAGTTGAAGAGTTTGGGAAATGCATACTACAGGCAGCGCGAGAAACAGTACCACGAGGAGGCCGTAAACAATATAAACCCTACTGGAGTAGTGAACTGGAACAGTTGCATAATGATGTGGAAGTATGTAGAAAGCAAGCAGAGGCCACACCCAACCAAGAGCACCACAATAAATTCCAGCATGCAAAAGCCAAATTTCAAAGGGTCAAGCTGCAGGCTAGACGGAAAAGCTGGCAGGAAAAAAGTGTCTCTGAACTTTGAAAGAGACACAAGGAAATTGTGGAAGCTAATAAAACAACTTAACGATGAGGGCACAGGAAGAAACTCAAAAATTGCACTACATAAAGATGGAAACATCTTAACAAGAAAGCAAGCAGCTGACCATTTTGCGGACTCATTCGCACAAGATAACAATATCAAAATTAGTCCAGAGAAACAACAAGAGATTCGAGAGAAACGGCAACATACAGGACAGAAGGGAATAGTATATGAGGTTCTGGAGGCACCCATCACAATCAGCGAACTGGAGCTAGCCATATCAAAACTTAAAATGAGAAAGTCACCAGGAGCTGATGGTATCTCCAATTAAATGATCAGGAACCTAGGAACAGAGTCCAAAGCAAAGCTGTTGCAGATCATCAATAACAGTTGGACCTTAGGCAGTGTTCCACAAGCCTGGAGAGAAGCAATCATGATACCCCTCCTAAAATCAGGGAAAGATAGTTCCATTGCCTCTAGCTACAGACCAATTAGCCTCACCAGCTGTCTCTGCAAAACACTGGAGCGCATCATCAATCACAGATTGCAGTGGTACATTGAAAGTAAAAACATCCTTGTGCCACAGCAGGCTGGCTTTAGGCAGTGCTACTCTACGGAAGATCAGACAACCTACCTCTCTCAAGAAATTGAGGATACATTCCAAAAGAAGAAGCTGGTGCTTGTTGCATGGATAGATTTGAAGAAAGCCTTTAACAAAGTCTGGAAAGAAGGTCTGATGAATAAACTGAGAAACTGCAAAGTCAATGGAAGAATGTACAAGTGGGTGAAAGCATACTTGCACAACAGAATAGCCCGAGTACAGATAGACGGACTCAAGAGCAAGAAAGTACTACTGCGTCACGGTGTTCCCCAGGGCGGAGTCTTGTCCCCCACACTCTTTCTAATCTTCATCAATGATCTCGTTGCTAATCTACCACATGGAATTAAAGCCGCAATGTACGCCGATGACCTGGTTCTATGGAGCACAAATGAACATGCATCAGTGGCCACCAGATGACTACAAAGCGCTGTAGATACATTTGTTGCATGGGCAAATAGATGGTGTGTCAGCATAAACACTGACAAGTGCAGCACCACCCTATTTACCCTCTCTCCATAACAAAAGGCAGGGACCATCCAGATAAATGGAACACCCCTAAGAGAAGATAAAGAACCAACATACCTTGGAGTAACATTTGATGGCAGTCTGACATGGAGAAAGCACACCAACAAAGCAGTAGCAAAAGCCAGAAGGAAAATAGCCATCCTAAGAAAGCTAAGTGGAACCACATCGGGAGCCAGTGGGAAAATACTTAGCAAAGTTTATCAACAGAGCATACAACCACACCTGGAATACGGGTCAACTGCGTGGTGTTCGGCATCAACAACCACACTACAAGAGCTGGACAAAGTGCAAAATCAAGCACTTAGAGTTACCACAGGAGGGATGAGATCAACCCCTATAGTAGAAATGGAGAAGATGGGGAGGACACAAGCACTGAGTGAGCGCAGAGATACGAAAACGCTAATACAAGCAGAAAAGTCCCTCAGCTTGCCAGTCCACCCTATGAAGAACAGATTTGAAAACCTAGCTATGGGGCGGTTGAAAAGAAGTAGTTTTATCCACAAGGCCAAACGACTCTGCAGAGAAACCACCGATCTGACCACAGTTGGTATCCCCCTAACAACTATTCCAGAGCGAGCTCCATGGAAAGATGAGCATAGACTATCATTACAAATCCAGACAAAAGTAAGAGGAATATTTGACAAGGAAGACAAGAACAGTGTTCAGCGCAGAACAGCCACTCTCAGCTTCCTTGATGAAGAATACCCACAGGACCCCTGGATCCGAGTCTACACAGATGGGTCAGCACAAAATGCTGTTCGAAATGGAAGAGTGGGAGTGTACATAGAATACCCAAATAATACCAGGGACACAGCTAGAGTACCGACAGGAAAGTACTGCCATAACTACAATGCTGAAATTGAGGCAATCTAGATAGTGTAACAGTATAGGCTGTTATATGGGCTTTTACTTAGTTTGGCACGACGGTGTGCAAGGAAAGAAGAACTAATACTTCACACACACGTAGTAGTATATAGGGAATTAGAAAGAGTAAACTTCCCCACAGACCCCGCGATGGGACCGAATCGCCCCCTAAGGGGGTCGAATAAGGGTCCGAACCGATGCGCGCCCCCTAAGGGTCCGAACCGACCCCCCTAAGGGCTCGAACTGAGGGTCCAAACCGACCCCAGCAAGAGAGGCTCGGTCTGACTCGATACCCAGACATATTATTTTGGAATTAAAGCTGTATGAGATATAGGGGTACGCACCATGAACAAGTGTCGGTGGCTACTGTTGGGAACGACACGCCAGTGTGAGAGGCGGTGTAGGGGGGAATTCTGTCGGAAGCATAACGCGCATCTCAAGAAGGGGGGATTCACAGTCGCCTGTACGAGCTGCGGCATCGGGGTGAAAACCACCTAGCCCTCTGCCGGCCATGCGGAGCCAACATTAAATACCACAAACTGCGATACCAACAGGAGGGTTCGTTTCTCTGTGAATGGAGGCGCCTGAAAAGAATAAATATTTAAATTCCGGCAAAAGAAATTTTCATTTAGAGAGAAGTGGAGTGTTGCCAGTACGAGTCCAGCAGTAATCATGGGCACCGTAAATCAGTTGGAAAATCAAGCACGCCAGTATGGGATGCCATACAGTCACCGCAGCAAGGTCGTCCTTGCCCGGGAGATAGCTCAGGCGAGAGATGCAGTCTGCGCCACCCGACTCGAGCGGGCCGCCACCACCGGGCGGTATCCAGCTCTTCGGGGGAAGTCCAGGACGCAGCGCAGCACTCGCGGGAGGCTGCATGGTTGGAAGACGAGGTCACCGCCGCCCTGCGAGCGCGTAAATACACCGCGCTGGCCCGAGCGCACCCGTTACAACGCTTCGCCATGTTAGATGCCAATTCAAGAACAAGGAGGCGCCACTGGCGCTATCTACATCCGGAGCCACTAGCTCCACTCATCACCCAGCGCGGTCCCCAACTCCTAGAGGAGGTAATCCCCAAGGATAGGGAAGAGCGGGGGAGGCGAACAATCACATGGAAGCTCTTACGAGGGCTAAACGGTCCGATCGTAGAGAGGCTCCTGCCCCACCTCGAGGCATTGAGGTCAGCCTTCTATCTGCGGTACGCCTACACTTACCAAATCCGAAACATCGAAAACGGAGACGTCATGTTGTACCACAAAACCCTACGCAGGTCCCGCGATTTGATGCAAGACACTGCAACAGCCACAGAGTGGTTGGCAGATCGTGATGAGATCCGCTTTGACACCAGCCAAATCGACCGCCCCAGCACCAAGTGGGTCTTTCTAAGTTGGGTGCAAGTCGAAGTGAAGGCGATCCTCACTCCCCAGGTTCTGCTAGGGGAAGGGCGACAGCCGGACTGGCTGCGGTACAAGCAGGGGCTGTACGCTTTGGACACATACGACGACAACCTCTGTCTGTTCCGATGTCTAGATGTCCACAACGGCGCGAGGCCACAACGTTGCACCGCCGAAGCCCGGAAGCTGGCGCGAAAGGTGTGTGGCACCGACACCCCAGACAAGCCAGGCCTGGATTCGTTAAAAGTGTTTGAGGAGAAGTTAAAATTAGGGATCCGCGTCTACGAGCCAACCGAAGAGAGGGTATGGAGGTTGGTAAGGCGGCCTGCGAACTACGATCGCGTCGGCACCAAGCTGATGACGATCGGGGTTTATGAAAATCACGCCTTCCTGATAACTGACCTGCCAAAGCTAGCGAAGCTCTTTCAGTGCCAGCATTGCAATCAGCGCTTCACCCAGGCCTGTAATCTCCAGCGCCACGCTGACCACTGCAGCAGAGGGGAAACCAAGATTCTCTGTCCAGGGAAGGAAGTGGAGCGGCTGCAGTCGGCATACGAGAAAGTTTTCTACCCCCAAAACAACGTCAGCCGCAGCTCCATCCTATGGTTAGAGCACATGGCCGAACAATTAGGGCGCCACATCCACCACGCATACTGCGGGCACGGGGGAGAGCGGTGGATCGTTGACGGTTTGGTGGATGGTTACGACCCCACCACCCACACGGTGTACCAATATCACGGCTGCTACTGGCATGGGTGTCCCACCCACAGTGAGGCCCCCAACGCTGACGAGCTGTATCAGAAAACCCTCCGCCGCGGAGAGAAAATAAAGGCCTCTGGCTACAATCTGGTGGTAGTGTGGGAGTGTGAGCGACCGCCTCTGTCTCGCGCCCCAATGCCTCAGGTGCAGACGGTGGTCTACCCTCATGCGATCTTTTATGACTTCGAGGCCTGGCACGACAAAGCTCAAGCCCAGCGCCCCACCCCAGACCTCACCTATGAGAGCCATCAGATTGTGATATCTGTTTCGGTGGGGGACACCGTAGAGGAGCAGCCGACCCACCTGAGCAGCGCAGACACAAGAGCCTTGATAGCCGAATTCATGGCAGACCTGCGTCGGCGAGCAACCGCGACACGAGCCGAGATGGAAGCGCGTTACCTCCCGGAAGACCTGGATAAGCTGCAGCCACAACTGCATAAGAAAATGCGTGAGTGGTGTGAGCAAGTCCCTGTGTTGGGCTTCAACTCAGGTCGGTACGACCTAAACCTAATCAAGGAACACTTCGTAGCGGAGCTAGCAGGCACCTGCCGGAAGATCAACGTGGCCGCCCAAGGGACAAAGACAATGTTCCTCGTCACACCCGAGTTCAAGTTCCTTGATGTTCTCAACTACCTGGCCCTCGGCACCATGTACGATGCATGGGTGCGTGCCTATGGCTGCACAGCGACCAAGTCATGGCTGCCGTATGAATGGCTCGACACACCTGAGAAGCTGAACTAACCAGGTCTGCCCGACTACCCCGCGTGGTATTCCAGCTTAAAGGGTGGATACGTGCTCACGCTGGAGGAGTGGAGGAGTTGCAAGTGTCTCTTCACGGAAAAAGGAATGATCACGTTTGCCGACTGGTTGAGGTACTACAACAACCTCGACCTCGGTCCAGGCATCGAGGCCTTAGGGAAGATGAAGGCCTTCTACGGAGAGCGGGGAATTGACATATTCAAAGACGCATGCAGCCTCCCTGAGGTGTCCCTACAATACCTCCTCAGGGGCACCAAGGCTGGTGAGCTGTATGCCCCAGGAGAGGAGGCCTATCCACTCCTAAAGGCAGCAGTGACGGGAGGGCAGTCGCTAGTCCTCACCCGGTACCATGAAGCGGGGGTCACCAGAATCCGGTCACATCAATACCCAAAGGGGAAGCTATGCAGGACCGCAAAAGGGTACGACGCTAACGCGCTCTACCTCAGCACCATGGCTATGGATATGCCGTGCGGGAAAGAGCGAGTGCTCCACGCAGAAAACCCCCAAGAGGTAGCCCCCAAGGTTGCGCAGCAGGTGTTAAAAGGCCAGCTGTTTGGATTTGTCAAGTGTAAAATCTCCACCCCCAAAGCCTTGTGGCCAAAGTTCGAAGAAATGGCACCCCTCTTTATGAGCCAGGCAGTACCGGAGGCCTTAGTAGCACCGGAGATGTTGGAATACCTGAAACGCATCGGCCGCCAGCGGTCGGGGTGTAAGAAACTGCTGGGCCTCTTTGAGGCCGACGGAATCTTGCTGTACACCCCGCTGTTGAAATGGTATCTAGAACACGGTCTCGAGCTGGAGGCGGTCTATACAGTCATCCAGTATGAGCCAAAGAAGCTCTTCACGTGGTTTGTTGAGCAAGTAACCGAAGCGTGCCGCCTCGGGGATGTGGACAAAGCGAAGGCGATGCTGGCCGAGGCTATGAAGCTTCTAGGTAATTCAGCATACGGAAAGCTCATCGAGGCACTCGAGCGCCACACCAACACCAGCTACACCCTAGACGAAAAAACAGTGGATCAGGCACTACGTTCCGCCTGATTTGACGACCTCACAGAGATAGGCGACGCATACGAGATCAAATCGCGTCAGCCCCGTGTGATCATCAAGCGTCCTTTCCATGTAGGCATCGCCGTGTATCAACTGGCCAAGCTCCGCATCTTAGAATTCTACCACGACTTCCTTGACCGGTTCGTGGATCGCAGGGACTATGAGGTCATGCAGATGGACACCGACAGCCTGTACATCGCGCTGAGCACCCTCAACCTCGAGGAGGCGGTAAAGCCTGAGATGAAAGAGGAGTTCAACCGTGTGAAGAGGGAGTGGCTTGCCTGGGACAAATGGAGCGGGCGAACACCCGGCATCTTCAAGACCGAGTTTGAGGGGAGTCGAGGCATCGCTCTCTGCAGCAAATGCTACATCTTCGACGGGGACGTGAACACGAAGTTCTCGTGCAAGGGGGTGGGAAAAAGGCAGAACACCATGACCTGGGGGAGATACAAAGCCACCTTAGAGGGGTCCGTAGATAGAGTGGAGAACCGAGGGATGCGCATGCATAACGGGCAGATGGCTATTAATCTAGGTCGCTGTAACAGAATGCGCTTTATATAGTTTTTGCGACTTTTGAGGCATTTCGAAATCTTCTGTTGATTAGAATGTAATCAATCTGATTTCACATCTTAAGATCAGGTCCTCACCTTGTACGACGGATAGCTGCAGTTCTGCTCCAAAGGAAGGTGGTGCTAAGATGCGGGAATTGGTCTTCTGAGCCGATAACGATATGTCCAGAACAACAGTTGGACGGGAGGGGTAGGACTCTGTCATTTGCTGACGACATTCTCGCGTATCGACAGGGTCGAGATAGACAGGCGGTTGCCAATGATTTGCAGGGCGAACTAGATCGAATTTCCTCATGGTGTGCTGATGCCGGTGTCATTGTCAACCCTGCAAAGGCATCAGTTACATGGTTCTCCCTAAACAACCATATTGTGAACACAGACCTGCCGGCAGTAAGAATGGATGGGAGCATTTTGAGTAGAACCCAGTCAATGACATATCTTGGCGTGAGGCTTGATCGTAGCCTGTCCTTCAGAGATCATGACGATTATGTCATAACGAAAGCTCGAAAAGGTTTGTCAGCAATGAGAGTCATGGCGACTGCCAATATCGAGCAAAGACTGCTAATACTTCTGTTCCAAGGACTGGTGCTTTCACGCATCTAGTATGCCCTGGCCATCCTCACTGTCAGCCCTACACAGATTGGAAGACTTGAAAAGGTACAAAACGAAGCCATGCGCATCATTTTGGGCTGCACGAGAGACTCCAGCTGTGTAGCAATGAGATACCTCCTTGACTTCCCGACAATGGAACACAGGATCAAAATCTGGAGAGCTCGTGCATACTTAAAAATAAGTGCAGATGAGCAGCACCCTCTGCATGACAGTATATTCAGAGAAAAAGGTGACAGGCTAAAGAGAGGCAAATCATGGATGGGTCGGGCGGAAGATGTCGTCAGACAGGTCTGCAGTCTTACCAGTATCAAGGAATGGGTGCTGGTGCCTCCAACTTTTAAGTGTACTTTCTCCTGCATTATCACACTCGACAGACGGTGCAGAGAGCAGAACCCTGTCGCTGTCAATGCAGAGGTTAACGCACTCATCTATGATCACTCAGATAGTCCCGAAGTGCTCATCAATACAGATGGATCTGTTGTAAAGCAGCAGAGAAGTGCGTGGGCATTTACAGCCCGTTCAGCGGGCCGAACCGTTCAAGAATCCAGTGGTGCCCACTCTATGACCATAGAGGTGATGGCAGTTGATGGCAGCATGACGATAGAGGTGATGGCAGTTACACAGGCTTTCATATGGCTGGAATCACAGCATTATACCAACGTGTGTATACTAAGTGATTCAATGAGCATGATTCAGAAGGTCGAAGCTGGATCTGTACATAGCCAGTGGACTGAATCGCTGCGGAAGTCTGTTGTCCGTAAAGTCACCTTCATCTTCGTCCCGGGACATGCGGGAGTCAAGGGAAATGAACGAGCTGATAAACTGGCTGGCTCTGCACTCCCTGTAGATGGCTAGCCCATGGATCGTGCCGATGTTATTAACGTCCTCAAAGATATGGCGAGAACAGAGGACTTTGGCGTCAGTGAATCCACATCGTTGTCCAGGATGAAAGACTTGGGAGTAAGAATCGGCACAGCCAGACGCGAGAGGTACATCGGGAAAACAAAGCGCCTCGTCAACCAACACAGAACTGGCACTATTAGCCACCGGACGCTAATGCATATGCTAGGGGGAGGATCTGAGCACCTATGGACATGTCAGGAGTGCAACGAAGATACCCCAACTGATAACCCCAAGGTCCATAATCAAATTGGATAAATGCGAAACTATCTCGCGATAATCGCGAATGACAACTGTAACGGGTGTTCAAGGAGCTATTCATCCATGTTGCATGGCTGCCTGGTGATGATATTAATTATTATTATTATTAAATATTATTTATTAGTAATATTACTAGTAAGTAGTAAGCAGTCGTGAATTTATTTCTCGAACAAAATGTTGTTGTTTTTTCGGTAACCGGTAAGAGAGTTTATTTATTATAGTTTAGTTTGTATGATTATCGACATCTTCTTTCTTTAGCGTGCATTTATGAATTCTGTCCAATTTTACGGTGCTAATGTCTAATGATAGCAATTAGTTGAATTATTAGTCAATTAATTAGCATAGCCATACGATTATATATATATATATATAATAATTAATATATATATATATATATATATATATATATATATATATATATATATATATATATATTATATATATATATATGTAGTTAAAGAGAATATTTTAAAATGGGGTTTCTACTTATGAAATCATCACAGTTGGATACAGCTTGACAAGACGAATCCAACGGCCCGGGAAGGTCAACCCGGTCAACAAATGCCCGCAGAAGTCGGATGTGTCGGCCTAACGGCGCAAGAACGCAGCTCTGCTGTAAACAGGCACAACGCAATCATGTCCGAAAAAAAGAAACTCCGGATGAACTCAGAAGAAGAAGATGAAGAGGAATCCAACGGTATCTCAATGAAGTGTGTATATTAATTCTAAGCGGAGTTATGCCTTTTTTGTGTTGTAATTTAAAACCAGGAAATGTTATGTAGTCCTAAGAGATAGGGGAGATTTTATCACGGCTCATTAAGTTGGAAGCTAAGAAATTCTGCCTTCTATTGCTGTGGCTTGTTTAATTTTAAACGGACAACATAGACCCATATATCACTGCGTCCAGGGTGGCAAGACCTAACTTGACGTATTAACATGTTATTATCTATTTTTCAATAGAATGTGCCGTGACCAAATTAACAATTAGAAATGTCCTCCAATTGTTTATTATTATTCATTAAAAGTCTGTCACATTGCTAACAAACCTGGTAAGATGTATATTTTATTTTGCGTTTTGGTAACAGGAAAGTAAAGGTCGCATTCCTCTTTTGATAGAATGTCGCGAGGATTGAGATGATCATCTTTATTGCACCAGGTTTTACCCCATATGGCTCAGTCTCTTTCCGCACAGCGGCCTGCTGAAAGCATCGTACAAAGCACGAGTCTCAGAGTCTCTGACAAAAATGCACTCGACTTTTAAGACTTTTTGATAGGATGTGCTGTGGCCTAATTAATAGTTTAAAAATAGCTGCCCGTGTATATTAATTAACGGAGTGACTATTCGCAATGGAATTGCGAATATAAAAAAATTATATTTGCAATGGAATTGCAAATATAAAATAATTATATTCGCAATCGAAGTAGGTCACGTGATTATTCCTATGCGTGTGTCCACATTACAATATTTTGTTGATCCGTTAACGTGTCCTCAGTAGCATAGTGGTTAGTGTTTCCGCCTGGTACACGGGAGCTCGAGGTTCGATTCCCAATTGGGGAGGTGACTTTTTTTTTTTTCATTTTCAGGAGTTAGGTGACACCAATGCTTGTCTGATGATTTCGCTTTAGGCATGTTTTTTACGGATTTTGTGTATTAGGTGTTGTTTATCTGCACACCTGCACACTTGTCTTTCTGTTCTTATCTCTCCTCCACTTTTGTTGTCTTGGGAAAGGAGCTTAGCCAATCGAACACAAGTTCTCTCTCTCTCTTTCTCTCTCTCTCGCTCGCTCGCTCTAAGTCTCGATCTCCCACCTCTCCCTTTCTTGTCTTTACCACTCTTTAATGTCTTTCAACACATCTTTCTCATATCTCTGACTCTCACACTGTCTTCGTTATCTATCTCTCTCCTCTCTCTTTTCCACCTGCTTCAGATATACTGGGTTTTCCTGCACTTTATAATATGCGTAGCATTTCCTTTTCCTTGTTTATTTATTAATGAATGAGGCCAGTCAATCGAAAGCCTGGTGTTTGAATTGCCTAATCATGTCTTGCTGTGGCGAAGCATATTACTGTCAGCTTGTAGCAGAACAGAGACACTCAGACAGGATGCAATGGAGGCCATAGAAAGTGTCAAATTGAGAGAATCATCACTGCTGCGATATTATCAGGACATAAATAGTAGGATGGTAAAGTAAACAAACATGGATGCCTGGTAACAGTAAGTGTACAGAAACGAAAGCTAACAATTCTTGAACTCGCCTGGGGACATAATTATTTATAGGGATCGTTATTATTATTTGTATGGGAGAGTTTATACGGAGCTGGGTGTGAATAGACAGAGTAGTTTATACGGAGCTGGGTCTGAATAGACAGAGTAGTTTATACGGAGCTGGGTCTGAATAAACAGAGTAGTTTATACGGAGCTGGAGTCTGAATAAACGAAGCTGTTTAAATATCAAGAATCATTTTCCAGATTGGTATCCCCAATAAAAATAATTGTGTCCCCATTCGAGTTAAAGAATTGTTAACTTGCGTTTCTGTACTCTTACCGTTTACAGGCTTCCATCTTTGTTTACATTACCGACCTACTATTTCCTGCTATTGATGTCCTCATCATAGTTGCCATTCTAGATATTTTATATTCAGATCTAGAGGTTTTTGTCGGCATCTGGATACCGTTTTTTGACGTTTGGATGCTGGGTGCAATTCTAGATACTTTTCATTTGGAGTTGGATATTTTGAATACTTTCTAGATTTTACTTTTCTTTTGGTGTCATTTACCCATTTTATGTTCGGTCTGGACGCGCGTAAATTATGGTAACTGCCATTATTTAAACTTTGAACTGACTCGGGTCAACGCTCAACAATCTGGCAACCCCCCCCCCCCCCCGGTAATGAGTAAAATGGCGCATTGGTCAGTTAACATTTAAACTGAAAGAATTTGGCTGCAATTGGAACCGGTAATGCATCGGTAATGGTCGGTATCAACCATGGCGTATATGCAAAATTGAAGGAAGATATCCCATCTTTAATCCTCATGAAATGTGTATGTCATTCCTTGCAGCTAGCATTATCACATGCCTCATCAGTCAGAATGTTTACCAAGGAATTTGGAATTCCTTATTGCTGAAACACATAACTGGTTCTCCAAATCATCTGTCAGACAACAGCAATATAATAATTTATATAAAGCATTAAATGATAGTTCCTCACCACTGAAAATTCTGTCATATTGCAAAACTAGATGGTTATCAATTCAACCAGCTGTTGAAGTAATTGTGAACCGATGGTTGGAGTTGAAGACACACTTCGAAATTGATTGATTGATTGATTTAGGAATCGACATCACAGCATTCGGGGCATTCCCATAAGTGCTCCGTCCCCATCCTCAGCAGCCAGTGAAGAGTTCCAACACTAATAGTACCAGTAGCAATCTGATTATAAGTCCGTCTCGCCTTTCCTCTGAGCGTTGAGCGTCGGCCAGATCCCTTCGTCACTCCTCGTTGTCTCATTTTGCCAGACCATGGTAATCCATTTGCTATTCCGAGGTGTGCACGTGCTTCCACAAGGTCGCAACCACGGCTGCCTTGTCGTGTATCAATACTCCAACCATCTGTGTAGATAATCACATCACTCGAGTGAGCATTGTCCTGAATTAGTTGCTGGATTTCCACTTCCGTGGCCCCTGCTGGCCACTCCCTGAACTCCCGGCTTAATGTGATTATAACTCTGCACAAGTCTGACTGCTCCGCTGGCACTCTGACCCACTCCTCTCCACGCCTAATGTTCTCCAAGGGGCACACCTGTCTGATCGTATCCTCCGCCTGAGCCATCCATGATTTCCCTCTTATCAGTCGCTGACCCTTAACTGCATCCAGCGCCTCATGCAGTGGGTGGTCTGTGTCTGCAGCTACTCTGAGGTATGCTTTCGCCTGCATCACCTTGAGCCTACCAGCAACAGTCGGCAGACCAAGGATGTAACGCATACACACTACTGGGGTGTCTCTAGTGCATCCCAGAATGACCCGCATAGCTTCGTTCTGTATGCGCTCTAACTTCACCAGCTGACTCTCTGAGACAGTGAGCAGACCTAATCCATAATCAATTACTGAGAGGATCAAGTGCTGGTATAGTGTGAAAAGCATTCTCTGCTCTATGTCCATTGCAGCCATAGTTTTAAGTGCATTGAGTCCCTTTTGAGATCTTGTCACGACCGTCTCCACATGGTCCTTGAAGGATAGGCTCCTGTCAAATGTGATCCCCAGATACTTCAGTTTGTTCTCTCTGCTGACATTTCTACCATCTATCACGAGGCTTGGGACATCAGCTCTTACAATCCTGTTGTCCAGAGAGCACCACAAAACAGCCGCCTTTTCCGGGTGGATGACAGCACTCATTTCTGTGCACCAGTCAATCACTTTATCTACTGTCGCCTGTAACTCCTGGGCTGTTTGCTCCCTATCTCTCCCCTGCCTATATGCAAGAATATCATCTGCAAATGTTAGTATTCTTCCAACCCCTGGTGCTTCTAGGTTTGCAATCTTGCTCGTATACACACCGGTGAGACTGCAGATCCCTGTGGCAGTCCTGGGGTTAACATATGTGGCTCTGAGGTCCATGCGCCCAGACGGAGAGCAACCCGACGAGAGTGCAGGACGGCTGCTACCCAGTTCACCAACCAGGGATTGACCCCCTTCTCCATCAGTGCGGTCATCAAAATATCATATCGAATTCTATTGTACGCATCCTCGAGATCAAGCGCTACCGCCATCATTTCCTGTCTACTCTGGAACCCCTCATAAACATCAACGGCAAAAGTGGCTGCATTTGACCAGGTATCTTTTCCTGGCCTGTAGCTCCTCAGGGGTTTATATAACTGGCGTACCCAGGGCAATGGTATTTGTCTGTATTTAGCTCCTGGAGCACGAGGAATAACAAGACAAAATGAAAAGTGCTACACAGCTGAAATACTATATGGAATGTATAGTGATGAAAAAAAAATTGGCATTCCTTCTCTTTTCACAACCCATTTTAAGTGAAGTGCAAAAAGTTAATAAACTAATTGAATCTCAAAATGTTGATAAATGTCAAGATCTTGGACGAGAGGACAGAAGTAATAGAAGGATATCAGTTAGGGATAAGACAAGGATAGGATAAATATAACATCCCTGAACAGGGATTAGAGATTCAAGGGACAGAAGAGAGGATAGAACTATTAAGTAGTTATCCAACAGGACACGCAGGTGTCAACAGAAGGACATGATAGAACACGACAGGGATTTACTCCCAGGTTAGTTGAACACGGGAAGTACCCGTAAACAGCCTTAACTAGAATAACTAGTAACAGGCTGCTGAACAGCGTGCCGGGTAACAATGCACGCAAGAGTGCTGATGCACGAGGGTTCACAAGTCCGCAGCGGCCCAACGCTGCTAAGATTAGCCAGACGGGGACTTGACAGCTTAGGAGACAGATCGTTATATATTTTGCCTTGGCCATTGTGTAGTTGTTAGGGCACTGTAGGATTGTGACTTAACTTAGGACAGTTAGAGAATTGTGCTTAGAAATATTATTGTTGTATTGAGTGTGATACTTTGTTGACGATATGTGCATTGTTCATGTGAGCTCGTAGAGCCAAATGTATCATTACGCAATAAAGCAAAGTATTCCCTTTGTACACCTACGAGTTAGTATTCGTGCGGTACAAATGAAGAATCCCTGTATGCCTGTATGAACGAGGTTGTTGGCAATAAAGTTAAATTACTTGACGACCTCACTTTGCTATTTCACTCAATTGGTAAAAGACTTATATTGCCAACTTGTAAAGCGGACTTGTTCACTTGCACTATAGAGAGCTATTTGGCTCCCAAGCCGTACCTGGGATACCAAATCAAATCAAAAATTCCCCTCTACCGTGTGTCCACCTTGTTGAGGTAGAGGGGCTTGTGTGTTCCAATGACCCCAAGAGCTATGCCGACGGTAGCACAGCTACTGGTAGGGTCACCCATGTCGGACAGGTCAAGGGAGAGGGACCAGACCAAGTGACACACAAACCTGCTGCCTTGTAGGTAGACTGGGGACAGTCAAAGGCTAGGGAAAGCACCCCAAACAAATGCTTGTCGAAATCGGATGTACTGAGCCACAGGCTTGACAAAGCAGTGCAACGTAACTTTATTCATGATGTCACAAATTAAAATTAATCGTTATGGTGCTAATCCTGTGAAGTCCCATCAGGCGGTGATAGTGCCGGGCCCCCTGCCTCGAGGGGGTCCACCCATGACTACTGGTGGTCACCTTCCCCTGTGCTGTGGAGTCAAGGCACAGAGGAGTAGGTTAAGAGCTATTGACCAAACACCCCGGACACTCAACATACTACAGTGGAATGCCGAAGGAGTTTATAACAAGAAAGCCTCCCTAACACAGCGTCTTCATAAAGATAGAATAGATGTGGCATGCATTCAAGAGACACACCTCAACGCCAATCGCACATTTTCAGTCGAGGGATATCAGGCCACACGTTTCGACCGTGAAGGACACAAAGGAGGAGTTGTAATACTTGTACGAAATACAATACCTTGCAGCGAAGTATCTGTGATCTCTGACAACCAAACGGAAATTATAGGTGTTGATATAATGATAAAGGACATGAAAATAAGAATTTACAATCTGTATAGCCCAGCAGATAAGGATCTTACACTCTCAAACATGAAAATAACTGACACAAATTGCATTGTTGTCGGATACTTTAATAGCCGTTCAGAAAGATGGGGATACCCAGATACTGACAAAAGAGGAGATGAAGTGGAGGACTGGGAAATAGACTCAAATCTCCATCTACTCAACAAAGTGGATGACACACCGAGCTTCTACTCCAGAAGATGGATTACCACTTCTACTCCAGACTTAGCTTTCTGCACAGGAGACATCCTCCACAAAATCGATCGCCACGTGCTTGACCAATTAGCAGGTTGTGACCACAGACCGATCAAGCTTGTAATGAATATGGAGTATGTTCCACAGGAGCAAAATCCTTTGCCCCACTGGAATTACAAACAAGCAGATTGGGACAGATTTGCCATACTAACAGACAAATATTGTGAAAACATAAATACACGATATGGCAACATGAAGCAAATGGTGGAAAGTCTAAACAGAGCAATAATACAGGCGGCCACTGAGTCTATTCCAAGAGGAGCGAGGAAAAATTACAAACCATACTGGACTGAAGAACTACAAATTTTGGAGGACAAAGTTGAAGATGCTAGGAAGACCGCAGAGAGAGAACAAACAACTGAAGCGAACATCTCTCTCAAAGCCATCTCAGCAAAATATAAAAGAACAGTAAATCAAACAACAAGAGATTGTTGGAGGAAAAAAACAGAAAACCTGAATTTTGACAGGGATGGAAACAAACTATGGAAACTAGTGAAAGCCATGAACAATGAAGGACCTAGAAACAAACAAATAACAATTAAACAAGGAAATCCAGGAAGGTTAACCCGGTCAACAAATGCCCGCAGAAGTCGGATGTGTCGGCCTAACGGCGCAAGAACGCAGCTCTGCTGTAAACAGGCACAACGCAATCACATCCGGAAAAAAAACTCCGGATGAACGAAGAAGAAGAAGAAGAAGAAACAAGGAAATGCCTTGCTTACAGGAAAAAAGGCTGCAAATGCACTAATGGAACACTATGCCAGTGCAAACCACATTGATATTACAGCCGAACAGAAGAAAGCAATCAAAGATAAACAGATCATCATAGATATATGTACAACAGTACATCATAGATATACAGAGACAGCAGCAGAATATATGATGGCAAATCTAACAATGGAAGAAATGGAACAGGCAATGAATACCCTAAAAAAGAAGAAATCACCAGGAAAGGATGGAATCACAAATGAAATGCTAATAGGACTAGGCACTAAGGCAAAAAAGAAACTACTAGCAGTCCTAAATTACAGCTGGAAGAGGGGAATAGTCCCACAGGCATGGAAGGAAGCTATACTAATACCAGTCCCAAAGAAAGGAAAAGACCTGGAAGAACCAAATGGCTATCGACCTATCAGTCTACTTAGCTGTGTAGGAAAATTAATGGAACGCATTATCAATGGCAGGCTAACATGGCATCTGGAAGAAAACCAACTCTTAACACCACACCAAGCAGGATTCAGAAAGTACAGATCCACTGAAGATCAAATAACCTATATAGCTCAGGAAATAGAGGATGCCTTCCAAGAGAAAATACACACACTAGCGGTCTGGGTAGATTTAGAAAAAGCATTTGATAACGTATGGAAGGAAGGACTGAAAGTAAAACTGCAAACTGTTTGTGGGAAAATGTACAATTGGATCAGCCACTACCTTGAGAACAGAACTGCCAGGACAAAAGTACATGGACAAACCAGCAAAATGATGCTGTTGGAGCAAGGTGTCCCCCAAGGAGGAGTTCTTTCACCAACATTATTCCTAGCATATATAAACGACATCACGGAAAATTTTCCAGCCAGAGTACACACATCATCCTTTGCAGATGACCTAGCCATATGGACATCTGAAGAATATATTAGTACAGCTAACAGCAAAATACAGCAAGCCCTATTAGTGCTAGAGGACTGGTCAAAATCATGGCTAGTGAAGATAAGTGAGGAGAAAACAACATGCACAGTGTTCTCACTCTCAACTAAAACTCAGCAACCTAAGCTGGTATTGAGTGGAAAAATATTGCGCCATGAAGAAAATCCAAACTATCTAGGAGTCACATTTGATCGTCGCCTGACATGGAAAACACAGGTTGAGAAAAATCGAACAAGAGCAAGGCAAAGAATGGCAATCATGAAAAAGCTTGCTGGTACAACGTGGGGAGCAGATGAGAAAGTTCTTAAGAAGTTATATACTGGACGGGTGAGGCCAGTACTGGAATATGGCATTGCAGCTTGGGCAACAGCAGCTAAGTCAAACTTTAACAAAATAAGTAGAGTCCAAAATCAAGGAATGCGAATCATAACTGGAAGCCTGAAGACAACGCCTATTAATGAATTAGAAAAGATCACTTGTTTACAACCAATGCAGGATAGAAGAGATAGCAGAGCCCAGCAACAAGCTGAAAAATTTAGAAGATTGACAGACCACCCTATGTATAAAAGGTTTAGTGGTTTTGGAAAGGGAAGACTGAAGCGTAGCAACTTTGTAGAAACTGCAAAACGAAAGATTAGGGCAGATCCCATACTTAACATATCAACAGTCAGACCCATTTACAATGCAGACAAGTTCCCAGCTTGGAGACAGCAGCAACTGCCTGAGATGATAGAAAACATTCCTGGTATTGAGAAAAAGAACACTCAGCATGAAACCGAAAGAAGAGAAATAACCCTAAACTACATAAAAGAACATTACCCAAGCAGCAATTGGACCCATGCATATACAGATGGATCAGCCAAAAATTCAGTAGAGAATGGAGGAGGAGGAATTCTCCTAAATTTAAAAAATGGAGTGAAAAAAACAAGTTCAGTGGCAACTGGAAAGTTTTCTAGTAACTTCAAAGCGGAGGTAGAGGCTCTGAAAACTGCAGCAGAAATGCTCTTGATGGAGGAAAATAAAGAGAAGCAAATAGCTATCTTCACAGATGCAAAGTCAGCTGTCTCAATACTGAAGAGCAAAAACAGCACAGAACTAGCTGACCTAAGAGCAGCACTCCATGGTCTATGCCAGAAATCCAAAAAAGTTGTAATACAGTGGATCCCATCACATTGCAGTATACCTGGAAATGAAGAGGCTGACAGACTGGCAAAAGAGGGCGGACGACTACCACAGCCTGACATAGACATAACCTATAATGAGGCAAAGAGGTTGATAAAAAGCACTTATAGAACCAAATGGGAATCAGAGCATCCAGGCCACCAGAAGGATGATGCATATTACAAACTCGACCGAAGAGAACAAGTAACAATCTTCAGACTCCGCACAGGACATAACAGGCTGAAATACCACTTGTTCAACAAACTAAAGATAGGAGATACAGATGAATGTAATTGTGGAACTGGTAAAATGACAGCTAAACATTTGCTGCAAGAGTGCCCAATATATGCAGAACAGAGAAAGATATTTTGGCCCACACCTGCTTCATTCGAGGACAAGCTCTATGGAGATATCAACAAGCTCAAGTCGACTGCAGCTTACTTTAACTGTATTCAGGTTGACATTTAAATGTACATGAAGAAGTATTTAGACTGCCACACTTCATACCACAGGCATGTCGGTTACACAAGCCTCCCAGAGGCATGAAATGGAATATTGCTTGGATAGCAAATCCATTACGTGGAAAGTCCGAATCGAAAGCTCACTGTGTGGGCTTCATAAAAGGTGGAAAAAGTGTCCTAGTGGCACAAAATGGAATATTGCTCGGATAGCAAATCCATTACGTGGAAAGTCCGAATCGAAAGCTCACTGTGTGGATGTCATCTGCAAACTGCATTCTTCTGGCTTCTAGAAGAACAGCCTATGGTGAACGGAAGGCCCAATATACGGAAGTGAGGCTAAGCAGCCATGTGCAGGACGTGACGATTCCTTGGGTGAGCCCAGTACCAGAGCGCTGTGTGATGGCTCTGCAATTATGGAAGCCTCCTTGGATGGCGAGGAATGCCCATGGTCTGCCCCTGCCTTCCCTTGAGGGCTGACCAGGATGCCTTTGGCTGTTCTATATGGGCCAAGATGGGATGGGAGATAACACCACAACAGTGAGAGTCTAACGTCCTAAGAAACCCCCGGGAAGGTTAACCCGGTCAACAAATGCCCGCAGAAGTCGGATGTGTCGGCCTAACGGCGCAAGAACGCAGCTCTGCTGTAAACAGGCACAACGCAATCACGTCCGAAAAAAAACTCCGGATGAACGAAGAAGAAGAAGAATGAAAAATTGATGGTTTAAAAACAAAAGGACTGTTAACAGAAAATGAAGAGAACAACTTAAGAAAGCGCTGTCAAGATTTTCTTGTCTCATTATTCGATCAACTGAAGCAGAGACTTCCTGAAAATTTAGATGTATTGAAAAATATTTCACTCTTTTCTATTAACAACATACCTCAGCCAGTAAAGGACATACCTAAATATTGTCAAGTTATTAAATTTTTAGGGGCTAGTGTGGCGGAAGCAGAATATTAGTTAACAAAAATAAATTTGGTTGACTGGACAAACAAAATAGAAACTGAAGCTTTTTGGAGTGACGTAAGACAATTTAAAAATGTCTCAGGTAACATTCCATTCCGTGAGCTCTTTGAATGTGCGATGTCTGCCATGATACTACCCCATTCAAATGCTGATGCGGAAAGAGTTTTCAGTACTGTGAATTATACAAAATGTAAATTAAGAAACAGGATGAAACTTGATCTCTTAAATGCTATATTGACAATAAGATTTGGCCTGATGAGAGCAGGAAAATGCTGTTCAACTTATCAGCTCCCTGATCATATAATAAAAGAAATTGGAACAGCTAAAGTACACCAGAGTCATTTTGAATGTGAAGCTTCAACTTCATCATCCAAGCTAAGTGCATCTTGTGAGACAGGCATCAGTGAAGATGAGGACATGATTCTATAGGTAAGTCACATCAATTTTCTTTTTAATGTTGCATATCCCTTACAGGATGGTGCAGTCAACATCAGAATTTGTCAGCTGCTGTTGATGTACAAGGCAAGATTATGCTCAGTAGTTTGCCATTGCTTTCTGAGCGACCGGCTCACATACCCCTGTAAGTTACCAGCGCAGCTCGAACCGCTGTCGGTTCGGGCGCAGCTGCGTTACTCACGAGAATATACGGGATAACGGCGATAGCCGTAAACTTTTCGCCAGGGAGAGCGGCAGTCACATCAATACATATGTAATTTCTTACTTTCTCAATCTGGTTATTTTTCCTAGATACTTTGCAACGAAATCTAGATATTTATGGATGTTGTTTGGGCTGTTTCTAGATACTTTTGGTTAAAAAAAAAAGCCTCATAATTCCGGTCCAAGCTGACAGTAATATGCGTCGCCTCAGAAAGACATGATTAGGCAATTCAAACACCAGGCTTCCGACTTACTGGCTTGATGAATTAACAAATAAACAAGGAAATGCTACGCACATAAAGTGCAGCAAAACCTGGTATATGTGAAGCAGGTTGAAAAGAGAGAGAGGAGATAGATAGATAATGAAGCTAGTGTGAGAGACAGAGATATGAGAAAGATGTGTTGAAAGACATAAAAAATTGATAACTTTTATATAATATAAATAAGATAATATAAGTGACAAAACATCTGTTCATAATCATAGTTCCTAATATTTTTTAAATTAAAAAGTCGCTTGCACCCAATTAAAAAAAGTGTCCAGCAGGGAATCGAACCAACAGCTCCCGCTTATCAGACAGAGACACTTACCACTGTGCTACTGAGGATATGATTTTGAATCAACAAAAGTATATAACATAGCCACGCTCATGTCCCAATGACGTCACATACGTTAAGTCACGTGACTAGGCAAATCACGTGACCAGGACCACCCGGGGTTTCCGGGACCGGGAAAATCACGTGATAGTTTAGCTCTGAATAAACGGAGTAGTTTATAAGGAGCTGGGTCTGAATAGACACTTCCTATTTGTATTGGGGATACCTGTTCTAAAAAATTATTCTTGATATTTAAACAGGACTAACGTAAAATGTAAAAATAAAACGGGATGCCAAAAGAACGGACAGAAGTCAGAAGAAGAGTGATTTATTTTAAAAAATACAGAGAATTCGGCAGAATTAAACTCGCAACAGTGAACATTCCTATTTAAATTAACCACCTTCTTATACTTCTTAATGGCCCAAACTAAAATTGGCTAGTGAGCAGACACTGTGACATGTTTGTTACTTCCCGCAATTCGATTGCGAATATAATTTTTTCTATTCGCAATTCCATTGCAAATATAATTTTTTTTATATTGGCAATGGAATTGCGAATAGTGCCTCCCATTAATTAAATGTCATGTGAAATGTTTGTCGTTAGTGAAAGAACAATTCATGAAAATGTACTCATATTGTCTTAATGTACCAACTGCATTGCGACAGCTTTCTTTTGTTGATTAAATATGCATTAATGTAAGTAAATAAGTTTGTACCTGCTGCACAAATTAAGCAGCAGTTAATTAATTATTAAAATATTAAATTAAATAATTTGCTAATAATTGATTTCTACTTCTGCTCAATAATTATACTGTTCTGTATCTAAAAGTGAGCAATTAATAATTAAATACTAACTTTAAAATAAAAAACCCTAACTTATTTCACAGTATTTGATTTAGATCTAAATAATTGTATACTGGTGCGCTGCTAAGAAAAAAGTACTCCTTACAGGTTTACAACAGACGGGTCTGAAAACTGTCTTTCAAAATTATTTTCAATCATGTCAAAGGGTGACAAATTATACAAGTACACAGATAAATTACTGCTACAAATGAAACTTGTATTCTGTTTAATTTTGGTAGTTAAATTGCCAGTTCTAATTATAAAATAAAAAGGGAGTCAGGCCATCGAAGATCTGTCGTGAACTGATGTCCTTTCTGAAACATTCGTGCCCAGTATGTCACTGTTGTCTTCAACACATGTTTGTTACCATACGCTGCCTGCATTCTTCGATGAATGTCCACTAGTTGACATCCTTCACATAAAAGAAACTGAATCACCGCTCTTTGGGCGGATTTTGAATCAACCCGGCATACACAGTGAGCTTTTGATTCGGACTTTCCACATAATGAATTTGCTATCCAAGCAATATTCCATTTCATGTCTCTGGGATGCTTTTGTAACCGACATACCTGTGGTATGAAGTGTGGCAGTCTAAACACTTCTTCATGCACCTTTAGATGTCAACCTGAATGTAGTTAAAGTAAGCTGCAGTCAACTTGAGCTTGTTGATATCTCCGGTCAGACAGACAGACAGATAAAAAGCAGACAGACAGATAGATAGATTGTGTGTCTATGTATAATGTCCTTTTGTTTACAGCAACCTATCACAATAAGTAATTATTAATTATCTATAGGTTATTAAGCAGTATAAATAACTAATTATTGCAATTTTATTTTACTTATACACTTATACATTATATTTGACAATGTGGACAAAAACTTTTACTAATTTGTTAAAAAGATTTTATACTTCTTCTTCTTTGCGTTCATCCGGAGTGTTTTTTCAGATGCGATTGCGGTGTGTCCGGTTAGGCAACCTTCGGCCAAAATGCTTAGGTCAACACATCCGACTTTAGCGTGCATTTTTGACCAGGTTAGCATTCTTGGGAGACTCTCAGTTTTGTGGTACCATCCACATCCCAACTTGTCAAGGTGGAATGGTCGAAGACTTCACAGTCATTCCTCAAGGGAAGGTAGGGACAGTCCATGGCATTTTCTGCCATCCAGGGTGCCTTCCATAGTTGCAGAGCCGACACATAGCGGCCTGGTGCTGGGCTCACCGAGGGAATCGTCACGTCCTGCTCATGGCTGCTTTAATTCCTCACTTCAATATAGTGGGCATTTTGTTTTTCCACTGGTCACTCACCACACAAACCAGGGACGGACAGTCTGAGGACGACATCCACTCAAATAGCTTTTGCTTCGACTGTCATATGTTGGATTCACTAGCTAAGCATTTTATTTCATGTTATTGAGAGTTTTCCTACCTTTAGCTACGCTCGCTCTATGGGTATAGAAACATACTTCATCGTAACCACTTCGTGCGACTAAACTGCTATGCCACCTTAATTACCGCTCTTGAGGTAGGCTACATGTGCTGCCGGCTCAGCATCTTACCTCCATACAACATTGAACAATTAATGGCCAGGCCCTCTCATCCGGGGATCCCTCGTATCCCCCAGTTGAGAACCTTCTGAACAAGTGTCTGAGCTAAGCATGTAG
Organism: Cepaea nemoralis; assembly: GCA_014155875.1. Classification (NCBI taxonomy): domain Eukaryota; kingdom Metazoa; phylum Mollusca; class Gastropoda; order Stylommatophora; family Helicidae; genus Cepaea; species Cepaea nemoralis. The sequence continues at coordinate 186,740 of JACEFZ010020662.1, read as the reverse complement.
CCTGCTCAGCATCTCACCTCCAATTTTTGGTAGGTGAGTATCAGTCTGGCAGTCCGAAAATAAAGACCTATTCTTAGATTTGTTGATCTTCAAGCAAGAGAATGTTTGTATGCAAATGTATGTTGATCCAAACAATGATAAAAGTTTAGCTGCAAGGTTTTTCAAGTTGGGAAATGATTCTTGTGATAAAGATCGATAGAATTCCAGCAAACCATCTGTCTTGAATTTCTCTTTCATTTCATTATCTGCTTGTAAGTCATGCAGCTCCAACTGTATGTCCTGTGTTGCTGTATTAGCTTCTGCACTAAAAGGGGAACTGAGAATATTGAACTGTGGCTCTAAGTTCTTGAAATCTTGGAATCTGCATCCAAATTCTTCAATCAATGCATCTAATTGGGCTTTGTACTTTTCAGTCATTTCACCAGAAATGGTTTCTTGTTTCAGCAAAAGGAAGTGACAAAATCATTTTTCACTTGTTTGTCTGGAGAACAGTGAGAGTTGTGCCTGAAATGATTTTACATGTACATACAATTCACGTGAAAACACTCCATTGCCTTGAAGTTTGACATTCGGTACATTTAAATTTTCCATAATTTCAATGGCAAACATAAAATCTAACTTCCATTCTTTATTGACAATGTTAGTATTAAAGTCACATTCAATGCCCTTCATCTCTATAGGAACATCACTATTTCTTCTCTGAGTTCCCACACTCGCCTCAACACCTTGCCAAGACTCAGCCATCGAACACTGGTGTGGTAAAGGATATTGGAATGTTCATCTTCCAAATCGTCAAGTAATGCATTGAACTGTCTGTGATTAAGTCCTCTTGATCTGATGAGGTTGATGACACTGACAACTTGGTTAATAACATGCTTGATATTCAAAACAGTTTTACACAGACTTTCTTGATGAATCACACAGTGAAGTGGTAATAATGTGTGGTCTGGATATTCTGCTTTAATCTTATCACTTATCAACTTTACCAGATCTAAATTTTTTCCAGTCAAAGCATGAGCTCCGTCATTTGTAACACTTGCCATCTTGTTCCAAACCAACCCAGTTATTTCAATACAGTTAGTAACAGTATTAAATATATCATGGCCTGTGGTTGTGTCTTTGAGTGGCTCAACACTCAGTAACATTTCAGTGAGTTTGAAAGAAGTGTTTATTCCAAGTATAAATATAAATAATTGGGCAGTATCATGTACATCGGAACTCCCATTCAATGCAAGAGATTACCACAAAAATATTTTACTTGCATCTTAAAGTTTACGCATCAAATTGTCACTTATCTTGTCAACACGTCTGACCACAGTTCTCCTTGATAAAGTAATGTCAAATCTGATTTGTTGTTGTTGTTGTTGTTTTTTGGTGTTCTGGACACATAATGTTTGCTGCATCTAGCAAACATTCCTTGATGAACTCGCCATCAGAAAATGGCTTGTTCTGTTTTACAATTCTGTGTGACAGCACAGTACTAGCTTCAGTTGCAGCATCTTGAATTGAAGATTGTTTAGTGAAAACAGTTTGCTGTTTCTCCAAATTTTTTACCAGCTCCAGGCATTTCCTTTCCCTCCCTTTGGTTATTAAATTGTATCTGAAATCAAAATGTTTTGTTTGATAATGTCTTTTTAAATTTTACTCCTTGAAGTCAGCCACTGACTCACAACACAACAAGCAAACTGATTTAATTCCAACTTTTATAAAACAGAACTTAGTTGTCAATTCATCATTAAAAGCACGGCATTCATCTTCAATCTTACGTTTCTTATTGACACTCATTGCTCTCATAAAATTCGAACAGTTAGAATTGTACAAAATGTTAAAATGGAAATGAAGCAACACCTACTTCAGGCTGTGTGTGAAAATAAAATATTCGGAAAACAAGCCATCATCAAGTGCCGTGCCGGCTGGCGTAGGCATTCATAGCTCTCCATAGATCTCGGTCTTTGGTTTTCTGGATCAACTCTGCTGCTGATATTCCTCCATGCCACCGTCTCAATCCATCCAGCATCATTTCTCTTGGTCTGCCTCTGCCTCTCTTCCCCTCAATCTTTCCAGTTGTTACAATGTTCTCCAATGCCTCTCTTCTCATCACGTGACCGAAGAAAGATGTTTGTCTCTGTCTTATTGTTGTATATAATGTTCTAGTTTCATTAGCCTGTTTCAGGCAGTCGTCGTTAGTTACTCTGGCAGTCCAAGGAATTCACAACATTCGTCTCAGGAACCACATCTCTATTGCTTCTGATTTCTTCTTAATTTGTTCATTTACATTCCAAGATTCACTGCCATACAGCAAAACTGGTTCTACATAGCATTTCAGCACTCTCTTACATTCAGAATACAGCCACACAGGAAAACAAGTAGTAAACTCAAAATAAATTTCAGAACTATATCAAGACTACTACAACAAATAAATTAATTTGAACATTGTAAATGTGGAAATAATTTATAATAGCAAACAACTTTTAAACTTAATATTTTCTTGCAAAATAAAACATTTTATTCACCGGAGAAAAGTCTGTTTTTCATAAAATCATCCTTATTAAATTTTTACATGTCGATAAATATTTCTCTATATGAAAATAAATAAATTCGCATTTTAGCACTACATGGTTTCAAATGTTGTGGTATGTAGACGGGGGTGAAGTTGGGGTGAGCGACCAACCTTGCATAAATACCCCAATGGCTCATGCATTCGTCTCCTAAGCAGCAAAAGTCCAACTCCTAGCCTTATCGTGGCGGAACTGTTTTAACTAACAGGAGAAGGGGCGGCGGCGAGTCACTGGCGCCAAGAAATAACCATAATGCTCTAGATGTGTACACACGTACATGCATGCGCAGACATGTGTGTGCATGCCTACACACCTAAACTTGAGTAAGACCACAGTCTGCTCTAGCAAAGAAAAGGTGCTGAAGACAGAGGCAACAAGCCAGAAGGCGCACCACAGAAATCAGGTTGCCACGCAATCATGCGTAATGAAATATGTTGACTACTGCTAAATGTTATGGTGCTCACCCTGCTTTGGATCCCCAGCAGGTGCAGTGCCAGGCCGTATGCCTCGAAAGGGTCAAACCACAGCTAGTGGGGGTCTTTCTCAGATGTCCTGTTGAGCCAGGGCTCCTGAGAATAGAGCGTCTGGCTATACCAAACAAAGACTAAAACTAATGCACTGGAATGCGGTGGGAGTCAGCAACGACAAAAACATAGAACTAGAAAACATCTTGGACCAAGAAAAGGTAAGCTAAGCGTATGCTGCTTGCAAGAAACTTACCTCAACGAAAATGAAATGATGTCTGGGAAATTGCCAGTACTAAGGACACTACTTTCTGAACTTAGCAGTCAGCATAAGGCCACCATACAGTGGATACCATCCCACTGTGGAGTACCTGGAAACAACAACTGATCGATTAGCTAAGGAAGGAGCAAAAGAAAAACAGCCTGATGTGCCCATCACATACCACCAAAAGAAAATAATGATCAAATCAGTCAGAAGGCTACCAAATACCTGCTCAAGATGACTACCACATTATGGACAGATCAGAACACGTCATTATTCTGCGCCTCAGAACAGGGCATAATAAATTACGCAACCCATGTTTACAAGATTCAAGATTGGTGAATCAGCTATGTGCACATGTGGATTGACATCGCAGACAGCAGAGCACATACTCAAAGACTGCTCAAATTACAACATGTCTAGGCAAACCTTCTGGCCTAGAGAGACGACAGTGGAAGATAAACTCCATGGACTGCTGAGGGAACTAAAAAGGACAGTTAAATTCATACAAGAGGCAACATTGCAATGAAAGAATAAGAAGCATGTTTATAGGAAGGTCAAGGACTGTTTAAAATATAGATAATTAGAAAGAAATTTTATCAAAAATGTTGAAAAAATCATAACGCTACATGAAATTCAACAAAATTTCTAAATCCCCTCGTGGGCCGCATAAAATTAGTTGGCGGGCCGCATGCGGGCAATAGTTTGCCCACCCCTGATCTAGGCTATTATATGATCTGAGCTGATGTCGGCTCTAAGCTGATGTATTATCTAGGCTGACATATGATCTCAGCTGATGTGTGATCTAAGCTAATAAATAATTTAAGCTGTTGTATGATCTAGGCTGATGTGTGATCTAAGCTAATAAATAATTTAAGCTGTTGTATGATCTAGGCTGATGTAGGATTTAGTTTGGTGTATGATGTAACCTGATGTCTGTTCTAAGCTAATGTATTATCTAGACTGATGTCTGATCCAAGCTGATGTATGATCTATGATGATGTATTATCTAGGCTAATATCTGATCTAGGCTGATGATTGATCTTAGATGGTGTATGATCTAGGCTAATATATGATCTAAGCTGATGTATTGTCTAAGCCGATTTATGATCTAAGCTAATGTATTATCTTGGCTGACGTATGATCTAAGCTGTTGTATGATCTATGGTGATGTATGATCTAAGATGATGGTATATGATTTAAGCCAATTTATGATCTAGGCTGATGTAGGATCTAAACTGATGTATGTTCTAAACTGTTGTATGGTCTAAACTGTTGTATCTAAGTTCTGGTATCATCTAAGCTGTTCAATACCTTGTATATTCATGAGTCTATTAATTATTTACTTATGTGTGTTTCAGAAATACCCTCTTGGTCTTCAAGTAGGCCATACCTCTCCATACAAGAGCATTCACACAAGTGGACATATGACAACATAGACACGAAGGTTGTGAAACAAGAACTATCAGATGTTCTGTGTGAGGACAAAAGTCATAGCTTTAGTAAAATGGTAGACATAGCTGGGAGTAGCATTATTCAAGAAATGACAGAACACAGCAACTCAGAATCAAGAATGGTTGAGAACAGTCATAACGCATCAGTAAGACATGACAATTGTTGTCAAATCTCAGAAAGTGAGTCTTCTGCATTTGATACTAACAGTAAACTATTTCTGACTATTGAGAATTGTCAGTAGCAAATAAGGAAACACAAGTAAACCATACACAGAGCTTTGCAAAGTCTCTTGATGACATTTTTGGTTATGTCAATTATAGCTTTAAAAAAAGTCACGCAGGAGACGTGTCTGATGTTTCTAGTCCAAATGTTTGTGTAGACATATATAAAAGAACACATACTGAAGGGATGCCAAACACATGTAATGAATGGGATAATCTTTTGATTCAAGATGACTATCTAGAGTGCCAAAAGAATATGAATCACAAGAGAATACATAAAGGAGAGAAACCTTACAAGTGTGATGTTTGTGGTGCTTCTTTTGCTCTAGCTGACAATCTGAAGACCCACATAAGAACACATACAGGAGAGAAACCTTACAAGTGTGATGATTGTGGTGCTTCTTTTACTCAAATTGGCAGTTTGAAGTACCACATTAGAACACATTTAGTAGGGAGACCCTACAAATGTGATGACTGTGGTGCTTCTTTGATGGAAGCTGGCCACCTGAGGAAACATATGAGAACGCATACAGGAGAGAAACCTTACAAGTGTGATGTTTGTGGTGCTTCCTTTACTCAAGCTGGCAATCTGAAGATTCATAAGAGAAGACACACAGGAGAGAAACCTTACAAGTGTGATGTTTGTGGTGCTTCTTTTACTCAAGCTGGCAATCTGAAGAAACATAAGAGAATGCATACAGGAGAAAGACCATACACATGTGATGTTTGTGGTGCTTCTTTTACTGAAGATGGCAGTCTGAGGCAACATAAGAGAACACATACAGGAGAAAAACCTTACAAGTGTGATGTTTGTGGTGCTTCTTTTACACAAGCTAGCAATCTGAAAACCCATAAGAGAATACATACAGGAGAGAAACCTTACAAGTGTGATGTTTGTGGTGCTTCTTTTACTCATGATGGCAGTCTGAGGCACCATAAGACAACACATACAGGAGAAAAACCTTACAAGTGTGATGTTTGTGGTGCTTCTTTTACTCGTGATGGCAGTCTGTGGCACCATAAGAGAACACATACAGGAGAAAGACCGTACAAGTGTGATGTTTGTGGTGCTTCTTTTACTCAAGCTGGCGATCTGAAAAAACATAAGAGAATGCATACAGGAGAAAGACCTTACAAGTGTGATGTTTGTGGTGCTTCTTTTACTCAAGCTGGCAATCTGAAAACCCATAAGAGAATACACACAGGAGAGAAACCTTACAAGTGTGATGTTTGTGGCGCTTCTTTTACTGAAGATGGCAGTCTGAGGAAACATAAGAGAACACATACAGGAGAAAGACCTTACATGTGTGATGTTTGTGGTGCTTCTTTTATTGAAGGTGCCAGTCTGAGGAAACATAAGAGAACACATACAGGAGAAAAACCTTACAAGTGTGATATTTATGGTGCTTCTTTTACTCAAGCTGGCAATCTGAAAACCCATAAGAGAATACACACAGGAGAGAAACCTTACATGTGTGATATTTGTGGTGCTTCTTTTACTCATGATGGCAGTCTGAAGCAACATAATAGAACACATACAGGAGAAAAACCTTACAAGTGTGATGTTTGTGGTGCTTCTTTTACTCAAGCTGGCAATCTGAAGACCCATAAGAGAATACATACAGGAGAGAAACCTTATAAGTGTGATGTTTGTGGTGCTTCTTTTACTCATGATGGCAGTCTGAGGCAACATAAGAGAATACATACAGGAGAGAAACCTTATAAGTGTGATGTTTGTGGTGCTTCTTTTACTCATGATGGCAGTCTGAGGCAACATAAGAGAAAACATACAGGAGAGAAACCTTACAAGTGTGATATTTGTGGTGCTTCTTTTACTCTAGCTGACATTCTGAGGAAACATACAAGAACACATATAGGAGAGTAACATTACAAGTGTGATGTCTGTGGTGCTGCTTTAACTATAGCTTGCAATCTGAAGAAACATAAGAGAATGCATACAGGAGAAAGACCATACGCATGTGATGTTTGTGGTCCTTGTTTTACTGAAGATGGCAGTCTGAGGAAACATAAGAGAACACATACAGGAGAAAAACCTTACAAGTGTTATGTTTATGGTGCTTCTTTTACTCAAGATGGCAGTCTGAGGCAACATAAGAGAACACATACAGGAGAAAAACCTTACATGTGTGACGTTTGTGGTGCTTCTTTTACTGTAGCTTGCCATCTGAAGATACATAAGAGAATGCATACAGGAGAAAGACCTTACAAGTGTGATGTTTGTGGTGCTTCTTTTACTCAAGCTGGCAATCTGAAAACCCATAAGAGAATACACACAGGAGAGAAACCTTACAAGTGTGATGTTTGTGGCGCTTCTTTTACTGAAGATGGCAGTCTGAGGAAACATAAGAGAACACATACAGGAGAAAGACCTTACATGTGTGATGTTTGTGGTGCTTCATTTATTGAAGGTGCCAGTCTGAGGAAACATAAGAGAACACATACAGGAGAAAAACCTTACAAGTGTGATGTTTATGGTGCTTCTTTCACTCAAGCTGGCAATCTGAAAACCCATAAGAGAATACACACAGGAGAGAAACCTTACATGTGTGATGTTTGTGGTGCTTATTTTTCTCATGATGGTAGTCTGTGGCAACATAAGAAAACACATACAGGAGAAAAACCTTACAAGTGTGATGTTTGTGGCACTTCTTTTACTGAAGCTGGCAGTCTGAGGCAACATAAGATAACACAAAGAGGAGAATAACCTTACAAGTGTGATGTTTGTGGCACTTCTTTTACTGAAGCTGGCAGTCTGAGGCAACATAAGAGAATATAAAGAGGAGAAAAACCTTACAAGTGTCTTGTTTATGGCACTTCTTTTACTCAAGCTGGCAGTCTGAAGAAACATGAGAGAACACATACAGGAGAGAAACCTTACAAGTGTGATATTTGTGGTGCTTCTTTTACTGAAGCTGGCCACCTGAAGACTCGCAAGAGAACACATACAGGAGAAAGACCATACACATGTGATGTTTGTGGTGCTTCTTTTACTCACGATAGCAATCTGAGGGATCATAAGAGAACACATACAAGAGAGAAACCTTACAAGTGTGATATTTGTGGTGCTTCTTTTACTCAAGCTGGCAGTCTGAAGAAACATAAGAGAATACATACAGGAGAGAAACCTTACAAGTGTGATGTTTGTGGTGCTTCTTTTACTGAAGCTGGCCGCCTGAAGACCTACAAGAGAACACATACAGGAGAAAGACCTTACATGTGTGATGTTTGTGGTGCTACTTTTAATGAAGCTGCCATTCTGAAGAAACACAAGAGAACACATACAGGAGAAAGACCGTACACATGTGATGTTTGTGGCTTTTACTCGACTCGACATTCTGAGGAAACATACAAGAACACATACAGGAGAGAAACCTTACAAGTGTGATGATTGTGGTGCTTCTTATACTCAGACTTGTAATCTGAAGAGACATATGAGACTGCATCATCATCATGTGCCCTGCCAACTACCATAGGTGTTCATGTACCCCACACCCATCGGGATTATGTGAAGCCATGGAAGCAGGTGGTGGATGGAGTCTGAGAGCAGATGACATATTGTTGTTTGTTATGGTTTGCACTCTGCAGAAACAGGCAGATGATTTCATCAGTAGAGACAATGGCTATGGCCACCGACTAGTATAGTCACACTGCCCAGAAGGAAAGCAACAGCAAACTACCTTCTGCAAAACTTTCCAAGAAACCCTAACAATCATGTTGTTATGGAAGCGAGGTTCTGCAAAGGACATGCTACTGAATGAATGAATGAGTTCTGTACCGCTGGATGATATATTATTCATCCCAGAGACCAGACAACTAGGCTGAATCATTTCATTCCATCATGAGCCAAGCCCACAAGAACATTTCTTTGTTGACCACGAACATAATGACAACTTATCATTCTTAGAAATATTAATTCAACATTGACAGGATGGCACCATCCAAAGATCTATCTATTGAAAGGGAACATGGACGGGCCAGTACCAGAATTTAAATAGCTTTGCACCTATTCAGTATAAGTGTGGCCTGGTATGGACCCTGTTTAATCAAGCTATAATGATTTGCTACAATGACACACTGAAAGATGCCTAGAAACTCAACTGTAATCAACAATCCGATATATATTCAGTTGTCTGCATCAAACATCATTACCAGCCACACAAATCTACTCCCTAAGGTAGCAATTAGCAAATCATGTAATCAAACATATACCAGTATGGGTGGAAAACAGATTTACAGTCTTCAGAAATCCCTGTGCAGTAGTCAGTTCATAAAATTCTTAGCTCTGCAATTTGAGACGTTTGTTTAATAGCCATAATAAAGTTAAAAAAAACAGAAGACATCTTGTATATTGTATATTATGAACAATAAATGATTGCTCAAATACATCAAGGCATTAGTAATTAGACAGTTCCTGGCAGGTTTATGCAAACAAAAAGAATTTATTTTAAATTTTCAATTACCATGGGAAAAACTGATGCTCCACATTCAATCAATATTTATGATTATGTGTTTTAAGTAATTCAGCCCCTGTAAAATTCATTTATTCACTTGATGATATGTCCCTCAGCAGTAATATATATTAATTTTGATTTATGTTTAATTCAAACTTTAAAAAAACTCCAAAATTATAACAGTGTGCCTTAAGAAATCAACCATATCTCCCATCAAATGTCAATTAGTCTAAACATATGGGGCCAGCACCATATACCCAGTACAGCTCATGGTGTGAGAGGTGGTCCTTGACTTGACTTTCATGGATGTGATGTTTATGGTTGTTGTATTCCTCTTGACTTGACTTTCACGGATGTGATGTTTATGGTTGTTGTGTTCCTCTTTACTCAACACTTGTTAGTCTCTAATGATGGGGTATCACAGTGAACAGGCTATCACGGTGATCTTAACGGGAACAGCCACAAAGCATGCATCAAAATATCTCTGGCAGATAACTCAGTTGGAGGTTATAATATAAATAATATACGCTGTGCAGATGACACAGTATTGGTGGCAGATAAATCAACAGACCGACAACAATTGTTGGACATTGTAGTAACAGAGGGTGCAAGGAAAGGACTCTCCTTGAATATCAAGAAAACAGTAATAATGGTGATATTAAAGTAAATGGGGACACCAAAATGTGACATAGAAATAGAAGGGGAAATTCTTAACCAAGTGGATAATTTTAGGTTAGTTAGGGGCATTTATAACATCAGATGGAAGATGTACAACAGAGATTAAGAGCAGAATAGGGAAAGCAGAGGCTGCATTTCAGAAAACGAAGAGTATCTTATGCAATAAGTCACTATCACTGAATGTAAGAAAGAGAGTGCTGAAATGCTATGTAGAACTATTTTTGCTGTATGGCAGTGAATCTTGGAATGTAAATGAACAAATTAGGAAAAACTTAGAAGCAACAGAGATGTTGTTCCTGAGACGAATGTTGCAAATTCCTTGGACTGCCAGAGTAACTAACAACGACTGCCTGAGACAGGCTAATGAAACTAGAACATTATATACAACAATATGAAAGAGACAAACATCTTTCTTTAGTCATGTGATGTGAAGAGAGGCATCGGAGAACATAGTGACTACTGGAAAGATCGAAGGGAAGAGAGGCAGACCAAGAGAAATGATGCTGGATGGAATAAGATGGGGCATTGAGGAATATCAGCAGCAGAGTTGATCCAGGAAACCAAAGACCGAGATCTGTAGAGAGCCATGAACGCCTACGCCAACTGGCAGGGCACTCGATGATGATGATCATGATGATGATGAGATAACGCAATAAAGGTGATGGTGGCCAACTATGTTTGCTTGACCGGTCTTCTCTACTCTAACAGTCAATGTAAACTATTTCTGTATAGTGTATATACTACATATTATGTATATACAATTGTGCAGGCATGCCCATAATTTCAGCCTGTACATTTACAAATAATGATGACTATCACAACTGATTAGAAGCCCACACAAAATAATATTGCCACACTAGTCTATCATATGCACTTTGGCAACTGTTACAGCCACAGTCTGACAGGGAAACAGTGATTCCAACTGAAATATGCAATGGTTTTCATGAATAAGTGTAACATTTGTTTGCTTTGTGTTCTTTACTGGTGTCAATTTGAAACTATTTTCATTGTTTAGTTTATCAAATTTCACAATTCACGGGGTTAACTTGGCTAGGCAACTTTGTTTAACTGGTGGTGGAATATCCCGAGTTGTGTGCTCTTGCGTAATAAATCAGAAATTGTTATCCATTGTAACATACATTATTTTAATACACCATTATGAATAATGATGATAAAGTACGCTGCTTCCTGACCTAGAGGTTAGCGACTTTTCTCCATAATCTCGTATACTCTCGTAAGTAACATGACGACGATGAGAATCAGCAGTGGTAACTTACGGGGTGTGTGAGCCAGTCGCTCAGAAAGCAGTGGAAAACTACTGAGCGTAATCTTGCCAAGAAATCACCATACAACTGAAAGATGCTGATGTTGACAGCAATGTCCTGTAAAGGATATGCAAACAATTATGAATATTAGTACAATTATCCGGTTAGTGGGGTAGGGGTATCCCCTATCAAAGGAGATGTAAGACGCCTCCTTTCCTCTGTTAGTCTAAGGGACACCCTAGGGCAAGGTGGAGTACCCGTTTAGCCCCCCGATCAGGGTTACGTGAAGCCATGGAAGCAGGTGGTGGATGGAGTGTGAGAGCAGCTGACAGATTGTTGTTGGTTATGGTCTTGCACTCTGCAGCGATAAGCAGATGATCTCATCAGTAGAGACAATGGATATGGCCACCGACTAGTACAGTCACTGCCCAGAAGGAAAGCAATGGCAAACTACCTTCTGCAAAACTTGCCAAGAAACCATAACAACCATGAAAGAAAACATAATAAGAAAGAGATCTGGTGGCGAGACCCCCAGGCCAGGCAGATCAGATAACACTGGGGAAGAGTGTGACACAGGGACCAGTACTAGTAATCGTGATGACGGAGTTAATCCTGACTGTGTTACCAAGGAAATCCCCTGTGTCAGACTAAGAAACAGAGTGAGAATAGCAACGTGGATTGTGAGAAGTCTGTATGAGGAAAAGCTTAAAGTAGTGTGTGATGAGATTGAGAGGTTAAACATTCAAATTTTAGGAATTAGCGAACATCGTTGGAGCTGCAAGGGACATTTTACAACTGAAAATGGAAGTATTTTCATTTATTCTGGTAGAGACGTTGGAAGCCAGAGTGGAGTGGCATTTTGTTTAGATAAGACAACTGCAAAATCTTTAATGGGATATAATCCAGTTAGTGATAGAATGCTCACTATTAGACTTAAAGGCCGTCCCCAAAAACACAACTCTCATACAGATATATGCACCTACTTCAACAGCAGAGGAGGACGTAATTGAAGATATTTACAACACACTACAAGTCACATTAAATAAGATTAATCATAATGATATAGCAATAATAATGGGAGATTTTAATGCAAAAGTAGGTGCAGGAAGAGCTGAAAATGAGAGACATTGTTTTAGGAAAATTTGGATTAGGAAATAGAAATGATGCAGGTGACAAATTAATTGAATTTTGCACAGAAAATGAGTTAACGATAGCCAACATGCTTTTTAAACAACATCCAAGAAGACGCTTCACATGGAAGTCTCCAGACAGTATTACCAAAAATCAGATAGATTATATTTTAATACAAAGAAGATGGAGATCAAGCATAACATCTGCAAAAACCCTACGAAGTGCAGACTGTGATACAGATCATCAGTTATTAGAAGCAGATCTGAAATTAAAACTCAGAAAGCTTACCCGAGGACCAAGGCCACTTTGATCTCACAAAAATACCAGATGCATACAACATAGAAGTTAGGAATCGCTTTGGGGTCTTGATGTCTTTACAAGAAGAAATGACACCTGATGAACTGGCAGTACAAGCTAGAGATATCTTGATAACTGCAGCCAAAGATTTAATTCCGACCAAGAAAATGCAACTTAAGCCATGGATTACATCAGACACGTTCGAATTAATAAAACAATGAAGGGAGCTGAATCTGATAACAGCAGGATGAAGTATAAATTTTTAACTCAAGAAATAAGAAAGTACACAAGAAAGGCAAAAATCAATACATAAAAGATTGCTGTACCAGAATAGAGCAATATCATAAGACCGGAATAAATTATTAAATGTTCAAAGATACGAAGTTTTTGACAAGAAATGTTCAACCTCAATTGAATGTTATCTATGACAAGATGAGAAATACCTTAACAGAATCTAGACAAATTCTAGAAAGATGGCAGGAGTACTGCAGTGGAATGTATGATATGAGTGACAGTGAGGATATGAATGAGATACATGAGCCAATGACAGCAGAGACAGAACCTGAACCCTCATTAGATAAAATTGCTTGGGCTATAAAGAACCTGAAGAATGGTAAATCACCTGGATGTGATGAGATACCAGCTGAACTAATTAAAGCGGGATGAGACAAAAGCATACACATGTATCATCATACACTTAAGGTAAATTACCAATAATTATATCACAAACTGGACTGGTTAGTGCAGCGCACTTTACTTTCCCTGTGAGGAAAGGTGTATCAATATATGCCCATGCTAATGGGTATCTCTCAATATTGCCTGAGAATGTTCTACATGTTACGTGCCTGCCTGTGTAATCTGTAGGCAATATGAACGTTCTTTTCAGGCCAATGATTGTACTTCCTGTGTCGCGAAGGACTGTAGCATATTTGCCATTTACATATCCGTGATGGATGTTTATTCTGCCCTTTGAACCTATTACCGAATTAGCTTCTTCATTGGCAATAGGGATGGTATGACCGCATTTTAAAATACCATCTTCATAGAAAGTATTACAAACATAGCATTTGTTTGCGTTGAATATGTCAACAGCCTGTGCTGAGTTCACAGGATGTTTCTCTGGTTCTTCTTCTTCAGACGCGGAACTGTCATCCAAGGCGGCACCTGCTTTTTTGGTCATCTGCCTGCCCTCACAATCCCTCCGATGGTGTCCGAACGCCTTACAGAGAAAACATTTAGTCAACCCTTTGAAGGTTTCACGCTCCTGATTTCGTTGATTTACCCTGTGTTGTAAGTACGTCTTGTAACGAGGGTTTTTATCACACATCTCACTCTGATGATGAGAATGGTTACAATACCCGCACTGATAAAACTTCTCAGAGGTAGGCTTACGAAATTTCTGCCTACTGTAGGGTTGTTTGTCATAATTAGCCGCTGCTACAAAGTTAATGTTAGTATCTTCAGTAGCAAAGCAATCTTTGTTGGCTGTGTAGTAAGCCGAACCCCGTCTTTCAATTTCATCCACACTAGAGCATTCATTCTCTAACAAAAATTTAGCAAAGGCTGAAGGAATAGATGACACAATTTTGTCTCTAATAATTAGATCTTCCAATCTCTGATAACTTTTTTCAATTTTGGCTGCTGACGTCCATTTGGTGAAAATATCTCGGACTAAGCAGAGGTAGTCAGAGAACGTTTGAGTCGGTTTTGGGCTCAATTTACTGAACTGTTCTCTGTAACCTGCCTCATCTAACATAAAATGTGCCATAATCTTAGATTTCAGATAATGGTAATCTTTTCTGAGGTCTTTGGGGATGGTTTCAATAACTTTAAGAGGTTCCCCTGACAAACTCCTCATGTACACAATATTCCATTCAGACAGTGGAACTTGATAATGTTCCATTAAAGTTTCAAAATTTTGGGTAAAGGCTGCAATGCAGTCACCCGAGGTATAATTACGTACAATACCTTGATATTTCTTATACTGGTTTTCTTTCTCCAGTCTTTCAGATTTCTTAAACTCTTTGTTAATCGCAGTCTCAGTGTCAAGTTGTTTCATCTTCAACTGTAACTCCAGTTCTTCTCTCTTACTCTGAGCTGCTATTTCTGCCTTTTTCAACTCACTATCTATTTCAGCTTGCTTTGTCTTTGCAGTCAGTTCTAATTCGGCTTGCTTTGTCTTTTCAGACAATTCTGCTTGCTTTAAGGCTGTGTCTGCCTCTACTTGTTTGGCAGATATCTCTGCCTGCTTTAATGCTCTTTCAGTTGCTCTTTCATCGCGTTCTGCTGCTTTCTCCTGTACTAGTAGGTATTCTGCATATTTTTGCTCACTCCACTGTGTTAGTTCATCACCATGTAACTGTAACTTTATCCCCATATCAATGAAATCAAATAATGAAGACATGATGGAAAAATGTCAATGAAATACCAGCCACACACAATATGTAATAAGTGTTTAGTAATCAACAATTCACAATCTGTTTATATGGACGATATGTGCCTAAAAATGCATTTTTAAAGTATACGAAAAGAAAAAGTATACTCAAGTGCCCTGGATGCGGGAGAACGGTTGAAAATCGGGCTAGGCACTGTAGGGTCGCTACTTCGAATCGGAAATGACTACTACGGCAAGGTTTCGGATGGTACGGAAGAACCTGCTTTTATTTTGGAAGAAGATAAATTAGCGTCTATTTGTTGGTGTGTGCCTGCTTGTCACTAAGTGTTGATTAGGTTTGTATGGCGTTGAGTATAATTGTATGTCGTAAGTTTGTCCGTCAACATTTTTTTTTTTTTTTCAATACACGTACTTTCTTTCCAAACACTTTTCGCGTTCCACAAACTCAATTCACAAAGACAATCTACAAGTATCTTAACACTCTACAACATTGATGACACATCACTTACATCAAGATGACATTCAGTAAGGACATAGACATCAAGTTTACAAGATGGCGACAAGGTCAAAATGGCGACAAGATCACAATGTCGACAAGGTCAAAACGGTGACAAGTTTCACAAATCACAAATGTTTTACACGCTTACAGGATCAAACAGAATGTATGCATTGTACGTTTACCAATGGTCTTACACATGTTTAAATAATGTAGTAACAATCAAAATGAGCCTTCCATGATCACATTTAAGTTTAAATCTAATTAAATTAAACGTTCAACAAGGACAAGCTATTCACGTTCAAATATAACTAAATTAAAGCTGGACGAGCCCTCCACGTTCACACATGTCAGGGTCTTAAACTTGGCTCGCTTTCCTAACAAGTGTGAGACAGTACAAATACAACGTGATTTGACGTAAGACTCAACGACACATCGTTCGGTGGATTTATTAACATATCAAATACAGAACGATGATCACAAATACATATAATGGATACTTTACAACTTACATCCACAATACAGTCACAAGTCTGACTCGCAAGATGTCCAGACACTCGCCTTTCAATACAGAAACCATACAACGCCTTTCTCACACGTCCGTCATGTTCCGTGTCCCAGAGCTGTCTGGACCTGGTTCGCAACTTGCCTCCTGCCTGCCGTGGCGTCATGTGGCAGGCGTGCGTCTTGCGTTGGCGGCCTGACCGCTGGTCAGCCAGCGATCTCGCAGGCCGATAACTCCTATTTGCCTGGCGGCGCAACGAAGTTGTTGCATCCCTTACTGGGAGCTAAGTCGCCTGGCGGTCGTAACGATGTCCCTGCATCGCTGTCCCCTGTCGGACTCTGACAATTATGTACACAGATTTGGAAATATGGTATATGGCCAGAAGATTGGAAGAGAACTATCTTCATTCCAATACCAAAAAAGGGCAGCCTGAAATTATGCACCAACTATAGAACTGTTGCCCTGATCAGTCATGCAAGTAAAATTCTACTAAAAGTCATAATGGGAAGACTTCGTAAGAAAATGGAAGAAGAGATTAACGTGGTTCAAGCTGGATTTAGACAAGGAAGAGGAACAAGAGATTACATATTCAACATACGTTTAATAATAGAGAAGTGCAGAAAATTTAATGTAAACCTATTCTCATGTTTTGTGGATTATTC
Source organism: Cepaea nemoralis (assembly GCA_014155875.1). Classification (NCBI taxonomy): domain Eukaryota; kingdom Metazoa; phylum Mollusca; class Gastropoda; order Stylommatophora; family Helicidae; genus Cepaea; species Cepaea nemoralis. The sequence goes on along the minus strand of JACEFZ010020662.1, from coordinate 169,879 downwards.
AAAGACATTTGACTGTGTACAACATCAGAAACTTTGGGAAATCATGAGGAATATGGGCTTTCCATCACGTAGTACAACTCATAAAAATGCTCTATCTAGACCAACAAGTAGCAGTTAGAATAGATGGCGAGGCATCAGATTGGTTTGACATCAAGCAAGGAGTCCGTCAGGGCTGCGTGCTGTCACCCTATTTGTTTAACCTGTACGCCGAAAATATAATGAGAAATGTAAGAGATGATATAAACAAGGGGCTATATGATGCCCTAAATATCGGCGGTCATGACATACCGGAGATTCGATATGATGATGATACAGTATTACTATCCACAACACAGAATGGCATAGAAAACCTATTAGCTTCAACCCAATTGAACAGTGAAAAGCACAACTTATATCTTAACATAGCAAATACAAAGATAATGCATACAGATAAAACTACTATGGAGAAAGAAATATACATTAATGGGGAAAAATTGGAGGTGGTGGAACATTTTGAATATCTTCGGTCACTGATTACCAACAACGGTAACACAATGAAAGAAATTAAACGGCGACTATCAATTGCTCTTCAAAGACTAAATCAGCTGAATAAATTATGGAGTGGGACAGACAGAACTACAAAAATTAGATTTTTAAGAGCATGCATCTTTCCCATTGCAACATACGCATGTGAGACATGGACACTTACTAAACAAGCTGAACAGAGCATAAACGCCTTTGAATATAAATGTTATAGACGAGTGTGAGGTTTATTTATTAGGGGTTACATCTGTTAGAATGTAACACCCACTTAAGAGGAATTTAATTATTTGAGGAATATTATCAGGGTATACCCAAAGGGGATGGGTTCCTATCCTCTATCAAGATCACCTTCTAGAAGCTAAATTTTATGGCTCGTTCCCCACATGAAGATACTCAGGATGTGTTCGTATCTACACGAATTAATGAAAAATATAGATATAAGTTTAAGCTTCTTGGGAAGGTGTGGAAACCACGGACTGTTGCCACTATCCCAAAATTGGATGCCCTTTTCTATCACTGGGGAAAAGGTGCTAGTGTGCAGGTGTCCGCCCTCATGCGGTCTTAATTATTATTATCTTTGATATATATATGTGTGATGGACCAGGCCCACAATATCATGACAGAACATTCACAGTATAAACAGCACATACAGTGACATCACATAATATGTATGTTTACAAACATTCTGTAAGAATCAATCAACAAATGGTCTGGTAACATAAGTGTAATAAATCAAAACAATATGATAACAAAATACTATTTTCACATAGAGTACATCTCTGAAGAAAAATTGACATATATGTTCACCTGAAATGCTTACTGAGGTGAATGCATAATGGTGGAAACAAAAAACCCCAAGTGAATCATTCAGTATACACCACAAATGGATATATGTATCCTAAGTAACTACTAAATATGTAAAAGGATATTATGTCTTGTGCAGCTTATATCAGCCGGTAGGTACTTTGGTGTATCTGGAATTCTACTGGATGAAAGTCTCTTCCGTGGAGTCAGTTCTCTAGCAGAGGGTCATCTCTTATGTGAGTGAGGGATGGTAAAGTTCTTCAGTTAGGATCATCAGGAATTCTCAGTGGGTTCATGGGTTACATGGGTGAGATCTTTGAAGGATGGGGATGGTGGATGATGCAAGGAAATGTGCTGTATTAATATTTGGGCTGGCTAAAGATAGACATGACATACAAGTTTACCGCCCTCAGCTACCATGTCCGCATCTTCACAACAGTAGGCTTTCAGTTACACCGCCCATCTGACGGTCCAAACAAAATACAACTTCATAAGCAATTTGCTAAAATATATTAGTAAATCATAAAACATGTCAAGAAACAATCAAGAAAAAAAGAAGAGAATAAGACAATAAGAGGGGGAAGAATGTGTTCACTCAATAGTGAGATCACCTCCCTCTTATCTGTATAGATGGCATTCAATCCATCATCTCATGCTGTAAGATCCTGATGGGATCAACTCTTGGTGCAACCAGGACAAATAAAAAAAATAATAGTCATAACCTTAAGACCAGGGAGTCTGGTTGTGACCAGGTTATCCGGTTGTGTCAAACAAAGTAAGTTGATTCAAAGTCATCAAGGATGTAACAGACATGTTGGGATGAAGGTAGGTTGTGGTAGAGGCATGATGTGATTAAGATAAAGGCATATTGTGATGAAGGTGGGTTGAGATAGATGCATACTATGGTAGATGCATGGGAAAGGTGCATGTAGTGACACTTCCTAGTAAGCCAGAGATAGGTTGAGACTGTTGCTTGATAAGACAGGGTGTGTTGAGATGGATGTAAGTGGAGTTAATGATCAACCTTATAACATCATCATTATCACTGTCCTCATCAGGTGCCTCATATTTCCTCTCTCTGTGTTAGGTTTAGATCTCAATTGCCTATCATCATCATCATCATCATCATGTATTGATATAACTGCCTTTTTATATCAGAGGGAAAGATGATAGCTTTTATTCCCACACCACAGTAATCTTCCTTAACCATCAGCCATTTTCCAACAATCACAAATGAGAATATATTTATCTCCTGAGTTTATGTGAGTGCCTTTATAAGGGTTATGTATTTAGCATAAGCACTGATTTCAACAAAACAGGTATGGTCATTCCCCGCGGTCTCTTCTAAGCAAAGGGCTGGGGGACGACATTTTTAAACCACCCAAGATTGCAGGTTATCTCGTGCACATGGTCAGAAATGGGCTGTTTTATAATCATATTTCAGAACATAAATGGCATGCCCTTGACCGTAAGAACCACCTAATTATCATCACTAAGGTGTGAGGCTTTTGGTGTGTGCCACGTCTGACTAACATTTGGGTATATGGTGCAACTCTTGTTAATGAGTATTTATTCTCAGAACCACACATAACAATTTCCCAAAACATATTCAGGGGGAAAATGTGAATAAAAGAATCACAAGATATATACATCCCTACAGGTGTGAGTCAGTGTACATAGTTTTAAAGAGATAGACTCTTAAGCTACATTTCCTCTGTAAAAGCATCAATGTCTAGCAAGTACATTTGAAAAGTACATTATTCATATATTGAGAAAAGTAGTTATATACAGATTGTAACAGAATATAGAGAAGTATTCTTGTGCTAGCATATGGTAACAGAATATCAGAAATATTCTTTTGCTAGCACATGGTAACCGAATATAAGAAAATATTCTTTAGCCACATATGTAAAAGAATATAAAGAAATATCCTTTAGCCGCGTATCGTAAAAGAATGTAAGAAAATATTCTTTAGTAGTAAATCTCGCAATAGAATATCTAGCTGAAGGTTCTAACCAGGCAGGTGCAGTAAACAGAAAACATGGCGCTTGCCTTCATTTCCACATGAACAAAATATTAGACTATGATCATTTGTAAATATTTTAAACATTACATCGACATTATTATAAATATAAACATCGTATTACCTTAACTTCAAGAATTGAGTCACCACACATTGAAAGCTTTGCCTGTCTGAGGACCTAGAACACTGCTTCGCTTCAACGCACCAGGTGGTGAACAACTTAGAATGTTAAGATAGAACTAACAATCATTTCCTTTGTCCCCCCCTCCCCCCCCCCCCAATTGTCGCTAGAGGGGTCTCGCTAATTCTCTGGTCCGGCCTTAGCCGATTGCTCATTGGTTGGTATCGCCTGCTGAGCGACGCGTGTGTATGGCATGTGGAAATGGTCAGAAATCTTAAGTCGAAGGCCGTGAGGTGGCTGGAAATATCTCACAACGAGTTCTAAGAATATCTTGGGTAAAGAAAAGAACAAATGCATCCATACTTCAAGAATTTAATATTGAAGAAGGTTGGCTATTAAAGACGATAAAACAAAGAAAATTGAAATATTTTGGTCACTTGAAACGTCACGAAAGTTTGGAGAGAACAATAATGGAGGGATATATGCCCGGGAAGAGAGGAAGAGGAAGGCCAAAGAGAAGATGGGTGCAGGATGTGGCGGATGATCTCCAGATGGGTGTATCGGACACGGGACATCTTGCTTGTGATATAGAAGTTTTCCGGAAGGTTGTTATGGGGGCGAGGTTCTGCAAAGGGCATGCTACTGAATGAATGAATGAGTACAATTATTGACATTTGTAAAGTAAACAAATAAAGTCGCTTAAAAGTTGACAGGGTCGACTTCATTGCACAGGGTTTTATCCCATATTGCTCAGTCTCTTTCCGCATCACGGAAAGCGTCGCACAAAGCACGAACTCTGTAGCTTTTAGCGACGACCCACAGGAGTCTCCGAAACATTTAACTCATAGACCGAAGGACGCGGCCCGGAATCGAACCCACAACCTTCGGAGCACAAGTCAAACGGAAACAAATAAAGTTTGTGACCAAGGCTCTGTGACCAATGGCTGACTAAAAGTGCCTTTTGTTCACATACTGGGGTGGAGATATCTTCTACCCTGTCTCTCTCGGGGAGATTCCAGGTGACAGTACTAGTACGAAGTCACCTGTAACATCTCGGAGTGCCGCTCTTGGCACATCATTCTTTCGCAATATAGTGTGCACTCATTAGGATACCACCTTTCCTCCCTGACCATAAAATTCCCTAATAGAAAAGCAAACATACTGGATATGCTGATCTGTGTGTTTGTGCAAATACATAGGTATATATGTCTGTATGTATGAATCAATAGAAGTATGTATGTGTATGTACATGAGTGTATGTGTATATATGTGTGCATATGTATACACACATGTATGTATGTAAATGTATGTATCTGTGGGATTGTATGTGTGTGTGTGTATGTATATTTACATACACAGGTACTACCCGCTTTCTCTCAGCGCCGAATGTTGGGCGGTGCTTACCAAACTCGACACCCAACATTGTGCCAACGCCTTCGGGCGGAAGAGCGCAATTGGGAAGGTACAAGCCTTATCCTGATTCGAGGAAATGCAACCTAAAGACAAAACGTCATGGCAGGGCAGACCAGGCACTGAGCCTTGGCTGGCAGCTGGTCTAGGATCGAAGATCCGACAGGCGGACAGTTAGAGCATTGCTTTGATGATCCGGCAACTTCTGCAGCTTGTCTTGTTCCAGATGTAGAGATATTACCTTTCCTCTGGAGTGAATTAGGCAGGCCGAGAGAGGGATCATGCTGCATGGGCAACACATGGTCTCTGGGGTGAACTAGGCAGGCTGAGAGAGGGATCATGCTGCATGGGCAACACATGGTCTCTGGAGTGAACTAGGCAGGCTGAGAGAGGGATCATGCTGCATGGGCAACAAATGGTCTCTTTATTTTAGCCCACGCTTTGTGCTATGGCGAGGCATTAACTCCATCCCTGGTCTTAACTGGTCTCGGAATCAAAGCGAGAGGTAACTGTTACAGGTTATATGTCCTTGTCAATTGGCGTAGACATGGGGCGCCACGTGTTGCCTCTTAGGGTGGGAGACACCAACAGGTGTCATTGATCAGCTACCGCCTGCCTCAAGCTGGGCAGCCCCCGGGCAATTGGGTGCTGATCCACCACAGCTTGCCTGCTTAAATGGGTGCTTGGAGCTAGGATAAAATCTGAATCGCAGGCTGTAAAACCAATGTACCGGTACTAATAAAAAGCAAAATAGAAACCTTAAGCGGGACGCAGAAATGTTTCCAAGGCACAAGGGCCGGGTTATATACTGGCCAAGACCTATTGACGCGTCCTCGTCGAGCGTCCTGGGTAACAGGTTCCTTCGGGGTCCTGACTAAAGTCAGTAGGATCGCCGATTCCTCCGAAGTCGGAGAGTGTCTGCCTGTACGGCGAGGAACCACCAGTCTGCACACCAATAAGCCAGGCATGGGACAACGGATGCTCACGCACACCTCAGGTCATGTATGACATCACACTGATGTTGGACAACAGGATGCCTTCACCCAACATACAGGACTTCGCGTTGGAGCTCAAGCCAACGAACACAAGCAAGCAGAAACCTCAAGCTACGGCTTGCAACCTGGAACGTAATAACCACGTGTCCAGGATTTTCCACTGACTTGACAAACATTGACGATATGAGAAAAACGGCTGTGATTGATGCCGATCTCAATTGTCTTAACACTGATATTGCTGGCCTGCAGGAGACTCGACTCACAGAGGAGGGGTTACTCATGGAAAACAATTACACCTTTATTTGGAAGGGTAGGGGGAAGGCAGAAAAAAGGCAACATGGTATGGGCTTTGCAGTGAAGAATTCGCTACTGGGAAGTGATAAAGAAATCCTGTGGTCCAATTATCAAAAGAAGTGCGCCACTGAAAACCTTGACTGGAGAAATCATCACTGATAAGAAACAGCTGATGGCTAGATGGATAGAGCACTATTTAGAGCTTTACTCAAATGAGACCAAGCTAGCGGATGATGCCCTCAACGCCATAGAGGCCCTGCCAACTCTTGACCACTTGGACACACTTCCCACCATAACAGAAGTTAAGTGTAATATAAATGAACTTGCATCTGGCAAGGCTCCAGGTAAGGATGGGATTCCAATAGAGGTTATCAGGAGTGGGCAAGACACACTCACTCTACAGATCCAGCAGCTAATAGAGCTATGCTGGCGAGAAGGACAAGTCCCATATGATTTCAAAGATTCAAGCATCATAACATGTACAAGAACAAGAGCGATTGGAGCGACTGTAACAATTATAGGGGTATCTCACTTCTGTGTATTGTTGGGAAAGTATTTGCCACAATTTTTCTGCGCAGACTTCAAGTCCTTTGAGTTCTAGTCTACCCCGAATCACAGTGTAGCTTCAGACAGAACCGGTCTAGCATTGATATGATATTCTCATTACGACAAATGCAAGAAAAATTCCGGGAACAAAATCAACCACTGTTTATTGCCTTCATCGACCTCACAAAAGGCATTTGATTTGGTCAGTCGTTATGGTCTGTCCAAAGCACTAAAGAGGATTGGCTGCCCACCAATTCTTCTGTCCATTGTGGAATCGTTCCACACAGGCATGAAGGGTATAATCAAATTTGATGGTGCAACTTCAGAAGAGTTTGAAATCAAGAGTGGAGTTAAGCAAGATTGGGTATTATCCCCCACCATCTTTGGGATATACTTTTCACTCCTACTGAAATATGCCTTTCGTGATCGGGATGCCGGTGTATACATTCACTCACGCTCAGATGGTGGCCTCTATAATACTCAGAGATTGAAGAACAAGACCAAAATTAGGAGGGTACTAATCAGAGAGTTGCTTTTTGTGGATGATGCTGCAATTACGACCCACTCTGAGGAAGAATTACATCTACTATCTGCATTCTCCAATGCTTGTTCTGAATTTCGTTTAACAATTAACAAAAATAAGACACATATGATGTCACAAGGTGCACATGGGGTACCATCAATCTTTATTGATGACGCCGAACTAGAGATGGTAGACCATTTTACATATCTAGGATCAGAGGTAAATAGCAAATTAGTCCTAGATCAGGAAATCAACATCAGGATTGGCAAGGCAGCAACAACAATGAACATGTTAGAAAAAGAGTCTAGGAGAACAGGAAACTTACTGCCAAAACAAAAGTGCTCGTCTGCGAAGCCTGTGTTCTTAGTATTCTTCTTTATGGCAGTGAGACCCGGTCAACTTACTCACACCAAGAGAAACGTTTAAACAGCTTTCATATGCGGTGTCTGCAAAGAATACTTGGTATTAAGTGGCAAGACAAAATCACAAATACTGAAGTATTGGAAAGATCAGGTTGTGTGACGGTGTGTTCCATGCTCATTCTTCGAAGACTTAGATAGATAGGACATGTTAGGAGGATGGATGACGGTAGAATACCAAAAGACATCTTTTTTGGTGAATTACAGATGGGTAAGAGATCTCAGGGTCGGCCTCTACTACGATACAAAGATGTGTGTAAGCGGGACATGATTGATACAGGCATTGATAATGCACATTGGGAGCAAGTCGCCGCTGAACGTGTTGCATAGAGGGCAACTATCAGAAATGGAATAAAGATAAAGGAGAAAATGATTGCAGATAAAGCACACACAGAGCGTGAGAGCGCGAGATCACCCTTGTTCTTGTACAGCGTTATGATGTTTGAATCTTTGAAATCCTGTGGGACTTGTCCTTCTCGCCAGCACAGCTCTATTAGCTGGTGGATCTGTAGAGTGAGTGTGTCTTGCCCACTCCTGATAACCTCTATTGGAATCCCATCCTTACCTGGAGCCTTGCCAGATGCAAGTTCATTTATAGCACACTTAACTTCTGTTATGGTGGGAAGTGTGTCCATGTGGTCAAGAGTTGGCAGGGCCTCTATGAAGTTGAGGGCATCATCCGCTAGCTTGGTCTCACTTGAGTAAAGCTCTAAATAGTGCTCGACCCATCTATCCATCTGCTGTTTCTTATCAGTGATGATTTCTCCAGTCAAGGTTTTCAGCGGTGCACTTCTTTTGATCATTGGACCACAAGCTTTCTTTATCCCTTCATACATGCCTCTGATGTTTCCCTTATCACTTGCGATTTGAATGGACTTACATAACTTGATCCAATAGTCATTCGCACACTGCCTGGCAGCCTTTTGCACATCCTTCCTTGCTTGCTTCAACTCACTCAGAGTGTTACGCGTTGGCCTTTCCTTGTTTCTTAAGAGAGCTATCTTTATTTTATCAATCAAGGGCTGCAGTATCTGGCTGTTTGCCGCAAACCAGTCCTGCCTCTTATGATCCACAGTGCCGTAGACCCCTACTGCTGTTTTATAAATAGTTTCCTTAAGTGTACTCCATTTATCATTTACTATACAATTTTCTGATGTATCATTGAAAGCGTTTTCAAGTTGCTGTTGAAATTCAAAGCACTTTCCAGTATCGTGAGTGTTAATAATATTAATCCTGGGGCTAGATTTGTGTTTAGCTTGTAGATTCTCTTTGGTCTCAGTCTAATCCTTGCAACAACCAAAGAATGATCTGTATCACAGTCAGCACTGTGGTACTTCGAGTTAATGATGTATGGTTCAGATGTTGTCTCCGTGTGATAATGAAGTCCAGCTGATGCCAATGGCCGGATCTTGGATGTTTCCATATGACCTTATGCAACTCTTTTGTTTTAAAAAAGGAGTTTGTAATACATAGGTCATTTCTAGTGCAATGCTCTAGCAGCCTTTGCCCATTATCATTCATGCGACCGATGTTGTATTTTCCAAGGCACACTGGCCATGAACTCGAGTCCTTGCCCACACGAGCATTGAAATCACCGAGCATATAAATGTAGTCAGATTTTGGAACTGCTTTGATCACAGAGTCTAGCTGCTCATAGAACGTATCCTTCACATTATCAGAGGAAGCGAGTGTCGGTGCATATGCAGTGATAATGGTGGCAAATCCACAAGAGGTTGCCAAGCGCAGGGATAATAATCTTTCATTACCTCCAGCTGGGATATCAATCATTCCCAGTAGCGAATTCTTCACTGCAAAGCCCACACCATGTTGCCTTTTTTCTGCCTGCCCTCTACCCTTCCAAAAAAAGGTGTAATTGTTTTCCCTGAGTGACCCTTCCTCAGCGAGGCGAGTCTCCTGCAGGCCAGCAATATCAATGTTGAGACGATTGAATTCAGCATCAATGACAGCCGTTTTTCTAAGTAAAGCTCCTTGTAACAGGTGATGGCGCTTGTTACTGCCCTCGAAACTTTGGGGCTCCTTTCTCTGTTCGGATCATCCTCATTGCCACATCAATCAATTGAAAGAATTGTCACAAACGTTCAGCCTTTACAGAATGCCCTTTACCTAGTCCTGACTCCATGAGCTAATGTCGTGAGAGCTAAGCCGCCATTGTAGAATTACCATTTCAAATGCAGATTCACGTTAATCTCAAGACCTCTACAAGAGAAGATGGCTCCTAGGAAACGTACCGACATCCTAATCGTGTATCATCATCATCGCATAGCGGGAGAAAATCTTAGACAGTGCTTACGTCTATCGGTTATGTTCCACCCGCAATTGGATTACACACGCAATATTCCAGCATCCCCATTTCTTATAGATGATGCAGTCAGAGGAACTATAAGACAGTGTTATATCAATTTGTAAGGTCCATCAAGAATGAGATAACCCCCTCCCCCTTTCATCGATGGAAAGCTTTATATAAGAGACGGTGTAGTAATGACATTACGTTTGTATCAAGGAGCTTAGGCACAGTTTGTTTATCAAGCTCTGTGGGGAGTGTTAGGACCTCGTTTTTTGAGTTTTCCGGAGTGACATATCACAAGAGTAGTTAGGAGACTGTTCAAATCAACAACCCAATACAAGTTAAATGGACTAGTTAGTTAGTCTTAGTTAGTCTTTCCTCTTGAGCCTAAGGCGGCGCATAGGGCAGAAGTCTTGTCTCTCCATCCCTGGCGGTTCGCTGCTATATGTTGTAGATCTTGGATATTTACTTGGCCGTTGAATGAGCCTTCTCTAATGATGGTTCTACGCAGGGTCTCTCTTGGTCTTCCCCGTTTTCTTTTCCCTACCGGTGACCATATGAGGGCTTGGTAGGGGAGTCTTAAATGGACTACACATGTAGTTAATGAAGTTTTAGTCGCGTACATGTAGTATGTGGTATAATGATGTAAAACCATTCCAGATATTGGTATTGATTTGTTTGGAGGGAAATGGGTTGTTGAATCTGATTATGCACAGTGTACTGTTTGATGATGGATTATTTGGTTATTATGTTTTGTTGATTTAGGAATGCAGAGATTTTAGAGTTCAAACATAACTCACTATGAAATCTATATTAAAAGCTATAGTTAGAACAAATAGTTGGTCTTACTGTCTTGTGCTGCGTTATCCAATATTCCTTAAATGCTAGGATTCTTCTAGCACCGTATTCCCTTTTGGCAGGAATAGCAAAAACAGTTACCCATTCCTGGAATAATGTTCCTATTATCCAAGCCAGATGACGATGTTATGGCATACCGTAGCGACGTAAAGTGAAGTTATGTCCCCTATGTGACAACGACGTTATAGCGAAACGACCACATCACCCATCGAATGCTGATTAGTCTATAAATCGTGGGGCTAGCGCAATAAACCCATTACACTTCCTGGCATCTTAAACGGCCCTTTACTTAGTAGTTACTTACTTATAATGGCTTTTCTCTTTGTGCCTTGTAAGGCTTTTGATACAACTCTACTTTCTGGAAGCTCATAAACGTGTTCAAGCTGTTAATATATATCCCAGAAAGTGATGGCTGTTGTGTTGTCTTGGCCTCTGATCTGATTGAATTATAAGAATAAAAGTGATATTTGTGTTGAAAATGTTTTATTTTTTGTTTTTGTGTTTATTATTGTATAAAGCACAATGTCACATTAGTGAATACATTTATTTCCAATAACTTCATTTTTGCAAAAGCTGATAGTATGTCTGGACAGATGAGAACAGCCTTAATCTATATATATATATATATATAAAAGACAATGTTGGTTTGTTTTTTCTTTATGCGTTCCCGAACGGTCCATCCGATTGAGATGAAATTTTGTACAGATGTTGTTCTCATTCCCGCGGAGCAAACTGGCATAGTTTGTTAGTTTAAAAACAGTTATTTACTTAATTAATCAACATTAAAAGGAAAAATTCTAATTAAGGGAACTTAACAACAAAAGTTATATCAAGGGACATTACTTTTAGTAACATTGCTATAATTATGTAATTTAAATAATTGTTGTATTTTTCTTAGTTTTATAAAATGTTTAAAGAAGTTATCTACAGGCATATGCGTTATAAAAAGAAAAGGTGATAAACACTTTAAGGCATCTTCAAAGTTTTCGTAAAAATAATGGATCTATTTTAGATACATGAAGATTTTCGAACCCGTTTTTCCCGCAACGGGAACGGGAAAGGGCCGAACATATAGTCCGTGCACCACAGTCGTATCTGGTATAAACAAAGTGATAAAAACTTTTCCGTAAAATTAATGGATCTATTTTAGATACGTGAAAATTTTCTAACTCTGAACAATATCACCGAAGCTACAATTTTAAGTGTAAAATTTAAAGGAGAAGATGTACTGTTGCCTCGCATCCCAATGATTCCAACAGATATGCCATTCGAATTCAAACGTCTGCAGTTTTCGGATAGATAGATAGATGATAGATAGATGGATGGATGGATGGATGGATGGACGGATGAATGGATGGATGGACGGATGAATGGATGGATGGGCGGGCGGGCGGATGGATAGATGGATAAATTAGATATAGATAGATTAGATAGATAGATAGATAGATAGATAGATAGATAGATAGCTAGATAGATAGATAGATAGACAGACAGACAGACAGATAGATAGGTAGGTAGGTAGGTAAGTAGGTAGGTAGGTAGGTAGAACGAACGAACGAACGAAATTTACTTTAAAAGGGTAACAAATTAGGCACGCAAGCCCGTCTTACATTCGGCCCTTTCAATCACTCATCTTTCATTCATCAAATGTGCATGTTACATTTACATAGGGAAAAAAACATTGTCAAATTGAATTTTTTAAGCACAAACAATGCATATTAAGCATGATACATTCACATGGGAAGAAAAAAACATTGTCAAATGAAAGTTGTAAACATAAACAGTGCATATTGCAATGTTGTGAGACACAACCCCCATCCACCCTCACACCCCGCAGCCACCCTCACACCCCGCAGCCACCCACACATCCCCCACCCACCACCTACCCACCCACATATACCTCCACGCATTCACACAGACTCAGGCAAAAATATATGCCGCCACCCACCCATCCACTGATCCCCACCCACACACATTTCCACACCCACACACACACACACCCACCCATCCATAACTGACACGCACCCACCCACATAGTCTCTACCACCCACCCACACACCCGCAACCACCCAGCAAAACACGTTACAAAACCACACGCACATACCCCCGCCAACTCACACATCCCACAACCATCCACACACACATCACTCACCATCACAATTTTCCCCACCCACCCACACACACATCAGCCAACCTACACCCACTCACCCACCCAATATCCGCCACCTCTCAACTACACATCCCCCACCTATACACATGATAGATAGATAGATAGATAGATAGATAGATAGATAGATAGATAGATAGATAGATAGATAGATAGATAGATAGACAGGAAGGCAGGCAGGCAGGCAGGCAGATAGATAGATAGATAGATAGATAGATAGATAGATAGACAGGAAGGCAGGCAGGCAGGCAGGCAGATAGATAGATAGATAGATAGATAGATAGATAGATAGATAGATAGATAGATAGATAGATAGATAGATAGATAGATAGATAGATAGATAGATAGATAGATAGATAGATAGATAGAACGGAACAAACGGATTTTTTCAAAGGGTAACAAATTGGGCACACAGGCCCGTCTTACATTCTACTCTTCCAATAACTCATCTTTCGTTCATCAATAGTGCATAGGAAAATACATTGTCAAATGAATTTTGTAAACATAAATGTCATAGGAGGAAAATATATAAGGACAGGAAGATGTAATTTCCTATACTTAAGTGCTCAAAGACAAAGAAGCGCAACACTGACTTTTAATGGTCCAGAGAAGAAAAGGACAATAAGGAGAAATAGAGAAAGAGCACTGTGTATATCCTCCTCTGTTAACAAGAAAAGGGGTAGAATTTAGACAGAAGATTCCAGGAGTTCTTAGGGCGGGGGATGTACTGTTGTACACCCCAGACAGAAGATTACACTGCTGGACTGTAACAGGATCAATGAGTTTACACAAACTACAGACTAAACAAAACAAATTAAGAACAACAAAATTAGGTTTTTATTGACAGATCTGCATGATTTAGTGACAAACAGGCATCTTGACATGTCACATAATTGACATATACAGAAATGGGAACCTATGTTCCCACAGTAATCACTGCTGCCTAACATCGCTACGCACATGACTAGGTACCCATCTTCACAAACCAACAAGGACATGGCAACAACAGAGCCTCAACGTAAACAACAACGGTAACAGCAGGTATGGACTCTCTATTGTAATCATCTCAGGACTCATGGACAGTTGGTACATACAGAAATGGGAATCTGAAATCCCAGAGATAACTGCTGCCTAGTACTAACTACAGGGGCGGTCTCTAAATGACAGTGAGACCTCAATCATGTTCAGTTGAGTCGAAGGGCACCCTCAATACCCACACAAGACACCTGCATCACATAAGTCGACTGGGACCAGATACAGCGAAAAACCATAACATAACGAGTAACAAAACTATAACCCCAACAGCAGAGATATAGTGGCATAAACACGCATAAACAGGTATACGAAGGGGATGTGAGTGGCCTACGACATTAACCAGAGCCGGGGCTCAAGTTTGCTCTACAAACCACAAACATGGCCAGAGGTCACTACCTGCAATGCATGACAAGGTACAACATCTAATTAATAATCATCAAAGAATCATTATTTGCATCAACACATGGACTTCACAGGACAACAACTACAGCAACGGTGTATGCAAACAGTGTCCTTGTGGCACAAACATAGACATGGACTGTGTAAGTTCACACCAACCACATGATACTTCAACTGGACAACAATGATATGGATAGGTTATAGGATATACTTCACATAAGATATAAACAGAGCACACACGCTCTACAGCATCCTTCGGATTGATTGGGCCCACAATTAATGCAACAGCCACCACCACATCATGGGACAATCTTAATGTGAGGGTTGATCATCCCTCGTCACAATGCCCGCAGCCTTTCCTATCTTCTCTGATGAATTATTTAGGCTGATGTATGATCTAAGCTAATGTATTATCTAGACTGGTGTCTGATCCAAGCTGATGTATGATCTAAGATGATGTATTGATGTATGATCTTAGCTGATGTATGATATAAGTTGATGTGTCATCTAAACTAATGTATGATCTAAGTTCAGGTATCATCTAAGCTGTTCAATACCTTGAATCTTCATGAGTCTATTAATTATTTACTTATGTGTGTTTCAGAAATACACGCTTGGTCTCCAAGTAGTCCATGCCTTTCCTTACAAGAGCATTCACAAAAGTGGCCATATGACAGCATAGACATGAAGGTTGTCAAACAAGAACTATCAGATGTTCTATGTGAGGACAGAAGTCATAGCTTTAGTAAAATGGTAGCCATAACTGGGTGTAGCATTGTTCAAGAAATGACAGAACACAGCAATTCAGAATCAAGAATGGTTGAGAACAGTCGTAAGGCATCAGTAAAACATGAAAATTGTTGTCAAATATCAGATAGTGGGTCTTGTGTGTTTGATACAAACAATAAACTATTTCTGACTGTTGAGAATTGTCAGCAGCAAAATAAGGAAACACAAGTAAACCATACACAGAGCTTTGCAAAGTCTTTTGATGCCATTTTTGGTTATGTCAATTATAGCTTTCAAAGAAGTCACACAGGAGACGTGTCTGATGTTTCTAGTCCAAATGTTTGTGTAGACATATATAAAAGAACACATACTGAAAGGATGCCAAACAAATGTAATGAATGGGATGGTATTGTGATTCAAGATGGCCATCTAGAGTGCCAAAAGAAAATGAATCACAAGATAATACATACAGGAGAAAAGCCTTACAAGTATGATGATTGTGGTGCTTCCTTTACTGAAGATAGCAGCCTGAAGACACATAAGAGAACACATACAGGAGAGAAACCTTACAAGTGTGATATTTGTGGTACTTCCTTTACTCAAGCTGGCCACGTGAAGACTCACAAGAAAACACATTCAGGAGAAAAGCCTTACAAGTGTGATGTTTGTGGTGCTTCTTTTACTGAAGCTGGCAATCTGAAGACTCACAAGAAAATACATACAGGAGAAAGACCATACACATGTGATGTTTGTGGTGCTTCTTTTACTGTATATGGCAGTCTGAGGAAACATAAGAGAACACATACAGGAGAAAAAACTTACAAGTGTGATGTGTGTGGTGCTTCTTGTACTCAAGCTGGCAATCTGAAGACACATAAGAGAACACATACAGGAGAGAAACCTTACAAGTGTGATATTTGTGGTGCTTCTTTTACTCAAGCTGGCCATCTGAAGACCCTCAAGAAAACACATACAGGAGAAAGACCTTACAAGTGTGATGTTTGTGGCGCTTCTTTTACTAAAGTTGTCAATCTGAATAAACACAAGAGAACACATACAGGAGAAAGACCATACACATGTGATATTTGTGGTGCTTCTTTTACTCATGATGGCAATCTGAGGAAACATAAGAGAACACTTACAGGAGAAAAACCTTACAAGTGTGATGTTTGTGGCACTTCTTTTAATGAAGCTGGTAATCTGAAGAAACATAAGAGAACACATACAGGAGAGAAACCTTACAGGTGTCATTTTTGTGGTGCTTCTTTTACTCGAGCTGACAATGTGAGGAAGCATAAGAGAACACATACAGGAGAAAGACCGTACACATGTGATGTTTGTGGTGTTTCTTTTACTCGACTCGACATTCTGAGGAAACATGCAAGAACACAAATGGGAGACTAACGATACAAGCGTGACGTTTATGGAGCTTCTTTTACTGAAGCTGGCAGTCTGAAGAACCATAAGATAACACATACAGGAGAGAAACCTTACAAGTGTGATGATTGTGGTGCTTCTTATACTCAGACTTGTGATCTGAAGAGACATATGAGACTGCATCATCATCATGTGCCCTGCCAACTACCATAGGTGTTCATGTATCCCCCACCCATCGGGATTATTTGAAACCATGGAAGCAGGTGGTGGATGGAGTGTGAGAGCAGACGACATATTGTTGTTGGTTATGGTTTGCACTCTGCAGAGACAGGCAGATGATCTCATCAGTGGAGACATTAGCTATGACCACCGACTAGTATAGTCACTGCCCAGAAGGAAAGCAACAGCAAACTACCTTCTGCAAAACTTTCCAAGGAACCCTAACAACAGCAAAGTTCTGCAAAGGACATGCGACTGCATGAATGAATGAGTTCTGTACCGCTGGATGATATATTATTTATCCCAGAAACCAGACAACAGGCTGAATCTTCTTCTTCCTCTTCTTCTGCGTTCATCCGGAGTTTTTTTGTGTGGATGTGATTGCGTTGTGCCTGTTTACAGCAGAGCTGCGTTCTTGCGCCGTTAGGCCGACACATCTGACTTCTGCAGGCATTTGTTGACCGGGTTAACCTTCCCGGGGGCTGAATCATTTCACCCCATCATGAACCAAGCCCACAAGAACATTTCTTTGTCTGTTGACCACGAATATAATGACACCTTATCATTCTTAGAAATATTAATTCAACATTGACAGGATGGCACCATCAAAAGATCTGTCTATTGAAAGGGAACATGGGCAGGCCAGTACCAGAATTTAAATACCTTTGCACCTATTCAGTATTAGCATGGCCTGGTATGGACCCTGTATAATCAAGCTATAATGATTTGCTACAATGACACACTGAAAGATGCCTAGAAACTCTTAACTAAAATCTACAATCTGATATATATTCAGCTGACTGCACTGCATTAAGCATCATTACCAGCCACACAAATCTACTCCCTAAGGTAGCAATTAGCAAATCAAGTAATCAAACATATGCCAGTATAAGTGGAAAACAGATTTACAGTCTTCAGGAATCCCTGTGCAGTCGTCAGTTCATAAATTTCTTAGCTCTGCGATTTTGAGACGTTTGTTCAATAGCCATCATAAAGTTAAAAAACAGAAGACATCTTGTATATTGTATTTGATGAACAATAAATGATTGCTCAAATACATCAAGGCATTAGTAATTAGACAGTTCCTGACAGGTTTATGCAAACAGAAAGACTTCATTTTAAATTTACAATTACCATGGGAAAAACTGATGCTCTACATTCAAACAATATCAATGATGATGTATGTGTTTTAAGTATTTCAGCCCTAGTATAATTCATTTATACACTTCATATAATATGCAACTCTGCAGTATGCATCTATTTATATGTAGGAACATATGCCAGGCAATAAATTGTGCAACAACATATTGTTTGCGTCTTCTGGAATTACACTGTAGAAATATGTTCATTTTGATTGATGTTTAATTCAAACTTAAGCTCTACAATGATTTCTGTTTAATTCAAACTTAAGCTCTAAATTACTCCCACATTATAACTGTGTGCCTGAACAATTCCCCCATATCTCCCATGGAATGTCAATTGGTCTAAACATATGGGGCTAGCACCATATACCCAGTACAGATCATGGTGTGAGAGCTGGTCCTTGACTTGACTTTCACGGATGTGATGTTTATGGTTGTTGTTTTCCTCTTTACTTTCACGGATGTGATGTTTATGGATGTTGTTTTCCTCTTTACTTTCACGGATGTGATGTTTATGAATGTTGTATTCTTCTTGACTAGACTTTCACAGATGTGATGTTTATGGTTGTTGAGTTCCTCTTTACTTTCATGGATGTGATGTTTATGGATGTTGTATTCTTCTTGACTTGACTTTCATGGATGTGATGTTTATGGTTGTTTTCCTCTTTACTTTCACGGATGTGATGT
The DNA here is from genome assembly GCA_014155875.1 of Cepaea nemoralis. Taxonomy (NCBI): domain Eukaryota; kingdom Metazoa; phylum Mollusca; class Gastropoda; order Stylommatophora; family Helicidae; genus Cepaea; species Cepaea nemoralis. Next base: position 151,304 of record JACEFZ010020662.1, on the reverse strand, counting down.
TTATGGATGTTGTTTTCCTCTTTACTTTACGGATGTGATGTTTATGGATGTTGTATTCTTCTTGACTAGACTTTCACAGATGTGATGTTTATGGTTGTTGAGTTCCTCTTTACTTTCATGGATGTGATGTTTATGGATGTTGTATTCTTCTTGACTTGACTTTCATGGATGTGATGTTTATGGTTGTTGTGTTCCTCTTGTCTTTACTTTCACGGATGTGATGTTTATGGATGTTGTATTCTTCTTGACTTGACTTTCACGGATGTGATGTTTATGGTTGTTGTATTCTTATTGACTTGACTTTCATAGATGTGATGTTTATGGTTGTTGTGTTCCTCTTTACTTTCACGGATGTGATGTTTATGGATGTTGTATTCTTCTTGACTTGACTTTCATGGATGTGATGTTTATGGTTGTTGTTTTCCTCTTTACTTTCACGGATGTGATGTTTATGGATGTTGTATTCTTCTTGACTTTCACGGATGTGATGTTTATGGTTGTTTTCCTCTTTACTTTCACGGATGTGATGTTTATGGATGTTGTATTCTTCTTGACTTGACTTTCACGCATGTGATGTTTATGGTTGTATTCTTCTTGACTTGACTTTCATGGATGTGATGTTTATGGTTGTTGTGTTCCTCTTTACTTTCACAGATGTGATGTTTATGGTTGTTGTTTTCCTCTTTACTTTCATGGATGTGATATTTATGGTTGTTGTGTTCCTCTTGACTTGACTTTCACGGATGCGATGTTTATGGTTGTTTTGTTCCTCTTGACTTGACTTTCACGGATGTGGTGTTTATGGTTGTTGTGTTCCTCTTTACTTTACTTTCACAGATGTGATGTTTATGGTTGTTGTGTTTCTCTTGACTTGACTTTCACGGATGTGATATTTATGGTTGTTGTGTTCCTTTTGACTTGACTTTCACAGATGTGATGTTTATGGTTGTTGTGTTCCTCTTGACTTGACTTTCACGGATGCGATGTTTATGGTTGTTGTGTTCCTCTTGACTTGACTTTCACGGATGTGATGTTTATGGTTGTTGTGTTCCTCTTGACTTGACTTTCACAGATGTAATGTTTATGGTTGTTGTGTTTCTCTTGACTTTCACGGATGTGATGTTTATGGTTGTTGTGTTCCTCTTTACTTTACTTTCACGGATGTGATGTTTATGGTTGTTGAGGTCCTATTGACTTTACTTTCACTGATGTGATGTTTATGGTTGTTGTGTTCCTCTTTACTTTCACGGATGTGATGTTTATAGTTGTTGTGTTCCTCTTGACTTTACTTTCACGGATGTGATGTTTATGGTTGTTGTGTTCCTCTTTAGTTTATTTTCACAGATGTGATGTTTATGGTTTTTGTGTTCCTCTTTAGTTTATTTTCACAGATGTGGTGTTTATGGTTTTTGTGTTCCTCTTTAGTTTATTTTCACAGATGTGATGTTTATGGTTTTTGTGTTCCTCTTTAGTTTATTTTCACAGATGTGGTGTTTATGGTTTTTGTGTTCCTCTTTAGTTTATTTTCACAGATGTGATGTTTATGGTTTTTGTGTTCCTCTTTAGTTTATTTTCACAGATGTGGTGTTTATGGTTGTTGTGTTCCTCTTTAGTTTATTTTCACAGATGTGATGTTTATGGTTTTTGTGTTCCTCTTTAGTTTATTTTCACGGATATGATGTTTATGGTTTTTGTGTTCCTCTTTAGTTTATTTTCACAGATGTGGTGTTTATGGTTGTTGTGTTCCTCTTTAGTTTATTTTCACAGATGTGATGTTTATGGTGGTTGTGTTCCTCTTGACTTGACTTTCATGGATATGATGTTTATGGTTGTTGTGTTCCTCTTTACTCAACACTTGTTAGTCTCTAATGATGGGGTATCACAGTGAACAGGCTATCACAGTGATCTTGACAGGAACAGCCACAAAGCATGTGCCAAAATATCTCTGGTAGATAACTCAATGAAGGTGATGATGGCCAACTATGTTTGCTTGGCCTCTCTTCCCTGCCCTAACAGCCAGTGTAAACTATTTCTGTATAGTGTATATACTACATACTATGTGTATACAATTGTGTAGGTGTGCCCATAATTTCAGCCTGTACATTTACAAATAATGATGACTATCACAACTGATTAGAAGCCCACACAAAATAATATTTCCAAACTAGTCTATCACATGCTCTTTGGCAACTGTTACAGCCACTGTCTGACAGGGAAACAGTGATGCTGACTGAGCTGCCCAGGGGTTTTGTGAATAAGTGTAACATTTGTTTGCTTTGTGTTCTTTTCTGTTGTAAATTTAAAAGTGTATTCATTGTTTAGTTTATCATATTTCAGAATTCACTGGGTTAACTTGCCTAGTCAACTTTGTGTAACTGGTGTTGAAATATCCCAAGTTATTTACTCTTGTGTAATAAATCAGAAATTGTTATTCATTGTTACAAACATAAATGTAATACACCATTATGACTAATAGTACAATTATCGACATTTGCAAAATTAAAAATACAGTTTGTTGATTATGGTTGTTCTTCTTTCATTCGCTGTTGATTATGCCAAAGTTGAGTGGCTCTGTGATCAATGGATGACTAAAAGTGTATTTGGTTCACTTACTGAAGTGGAGATAATAGTAAAGGACTTTCTTCTTTGAAGTGGTAATGACAGACTACTTAACTTGTAGTGTTATTGATGTGTTGCAGGATAATATTCTTTGAATGTTAAGTTTAATCTGTTAGGGTTTTTAAAACACTCTTCTCTTAGAGTGTGACTGCAAGGTTGTTGTAACAGATATCTCTTGGCAAACTTGTATTTGATCAACTTTCTATTACAGCTGTTGCCTTACAATAAAATAATGGTGTTTGAAGTGGTGGTTGATCGCCATGGCAGTGACGTGACTAGCATACTTGCCTGCTGGCAAGGTGATCAAGTATTTGAATACACATTCAAGGAATACACAATTAAGGAGATTTATTCTGAAAACTAAGACAGTAATGCTGTCAGAAGACTTCCTGTGGTGTCGAAAAGACACTTCTAAACAAACAATATAACCAGGAAATCCCAGCTTGAGAACCTATATCTATAATACTTAGCTTTCCCACTGTTGGGTTAAAGAGTTTGGTGGCCCCACAACCATAGAGATCCTGGCAGTTTATATGCTAACAAGATATGTTTACTTTACTAAAGTAAAATGGACATTGTCAGAGTCTAGAGTAGTGCAGTGATGCAGTGACATCGTTACGCCCGCCAGGCGACTTAGTCCCCAGCCGGGATGCCGTAACTTCGTTACGCCCGCCAGGCGAGTAGTAGTTACCTGCCTGCGAGGTTGCTGGCTGACGAGACGGCCAGCGGTCAGGCAAGGACGAAGCAAGACGCACGCATGCCTCGTGAAGCCACTTCAGGTGGGGAGGCACATTGCGAGCTATAGACAGACAGCTCTGGGACGTGGACTCGACTGGACGTATGATGAGAGAAAGGCGTTGTGTGGTTTTCTGTGCCCGAAAGTCGAGTGTCTGTTCATCTTGAGAGATAGACTGTGAGCTGTATTGTGTATGTAAGTGTATTGAAGTATAACATATATCTTGTAATGATCATCGTATTGTAGTTGATCTGTAAATAAATCCATTGAACGTTGTGTCGTTGAGTCTCAAGTCAAATCACGTTGTACTTGTACTGTCTTACATGTGTTAGGAAAAACGAGCCAGGTTTAAGACCCTGACATGTGTGGACGTGGTGGCATTCGTCCGGCTTTGAAATGAACGTGCTTTAGATAATTTAACATTTAAACTTAGAGTTGTGAACTTAGAAGTTTTGTCCAACTTTATTGTACATGTAAATGTGATCGTGGAAGGCTCATTTTGATAGATATTATTACATTGTTTAAACATGGAGACTAGTTGTGAACGTACAGTGCATACATATTGTTTGATCTTGTAAACGTGTAAAACATTTGTGATTGTGGAACTTGTCACCGTTTTGACCTTGTCGACATTGTGAAGTTGTCGCCATTGTGACCTTGTTGCCATCTTGTAAACTTGATGTCTATGTCCTTACTGAATGTCATCTTGATGTAAGTGATGTGTCATCAATGTTGTAGAGTGTTGATATATATTTAGATTGTCTTTGTGAATTGAGTTGTGGGAAGCAGAAAGTTTTGGAAAGAAAGTGACTTGTGTTTAAAAAAAAAAAAATTGTTGACTGACAAAATTACGACCTACAATTACACTCAACGCCATACAAACCTAATCAAAACTTAGTGACAAGCAGGCACACCACATCAAGTAGACGCTAATTTATTTCCTCCAAAAACAAAGCAGGTTTTCTGTGCCATCTGAAACCCTTGCCCGTAGAGGTCATTTGTGTTTCGAAGTAGCGACCCTACAGTTCCTAGCCCGATTTCCAACCGTTCTTCACCGCATCCGGCGCACTTGAGTATATTTTTCTTTTCATATACTTTAGGATGCAAATTTAGGCACGTATTGTCAATAGAACACAAGTGTAAATTGTTTACTTTACTAACCACTTGTAACAAATTGTGTGGCTGGTATTTCATTGGCATTTTCCATCATGTCTTCATTAAACGATTTCATCGATATGGGGTTAAAGTTACAGTTAACAGGTGATGAGTTAACGAAGTGGAGCGAAAGGAAATACTCTGAATACCTCCTAGTACAGGAGAAAGCTAATGAACGCGATGAAAGAGCTGCCAGGCAAGTAGAGGCAGAAACAGCCTTAAAGCAAGCAGAGGCAGCAACCGCAGCAAAACAGGCAGAAGCAGAACTGTCTGCAAAGACAAAACAAGCCGAATTAGATATTGAGCTTAAGAAAGCGGAGATAGTATAACAGTGCAGGATGGAACGATGACTTAACGAGTCTTGTAGTAATTATAAATCAGCTTTATTAAACATTATGGTCGATACAAAGTCATGGTAGAATACAGACGTGTTGACAGCCTTCTAGGGCTAGGTTCAGATGTAAACTAATTCTTGACAACAAACCACGTCACGACTTGAGCATCTTTCTTCTCATTCCATCCCGATGCTCAAGCGTGCTGTAACCTTTTCCAACCTAACTTACCCCTCTGCTACACCTCCCTATGTTTAAGAAAGACTTTTTCCTTTAAAAAGTCTTTCCTCCCAATCCCCCTATTCTATTCCCTCTCTTTTCCTTACCTCCCACAACTCCTCTAATCTTCCCCAAACTAACTTTATGTTAATTAAAACAATCTATTCGTAACTCTTTCTCCTACCATATATCAACCCACTTCTTCTTCGTTTCTGGCCCTTCCAAAAAAACATAACATATTTACATATCCTTAATAACATTTAAATCTCAACTTTATACAATACATCATAACACGTCTTCTTAAATACTTCTTCTTCTCTTCATAAGCAATCCGCTTAAAATTTCAAACGCTGTACTCTTCTGATACCAACTCCCTATTGTCATCACCAACCCCACTAATTCTCCACCTGAAATCACTCTCACACGATAGAAAGACAAAGAATCGGTGGCCACCGGAATTTAAAAGAAGCAGTAGAACTCTTCCACACAAAGACCACACTCAGCTAAATCACACACCCCTTTACCCCCCTATGTCATTTGAGACTTTATGTAATAAAGTCTAAAATAATTATATCTCCTATAGTACCACTCATTATGGTAACCGTTTACGCTGCTATCTACAGCATCAAATACCAACCATCAAAAATATTATTCACTTCCAATTGTCTATATATTACAGACACTACTACTTTTATGGCTCTGAACCTTACCTCAACCTCACATTGTAATGTTAACCATAAACACATCCCGAGGACACAATTAAAAAAAGTCTATTATCCCTTAAGACCTCCTCCAACATTATACACATCACCTCACATAACTAATCTTCTCCTATACCTCACTCAGAATTCTCTCGCCGAAAATTTCAGTGACCCCTTACTGTCCATTTATTATGGGCATATCAACTAAAACCTCCACTTATCAATTTATGCCGTTATCAACAGCAACCATATACTACCCCTGAACTCATGTGTGTGATTGCTTGCAATTAACTTTATCTCAGTCCATATATCACGGACCCTCAAAAACCCCATGTCATTATGTCTTCACAATGTTCATTTCTCACACTTACAACCCTTTACTACTGTACTGCTATCCACAGTGTCTACTCAAACATGGATTCAATTCATGTTTACTATTTGTCTGGGGTAATCTTCTTATTCTACAACCCAGTAATCCCGTGTATATCGTGGCTCTTCTGACCCTATGGAAACTATGTTCAAAACTTTCTCCTCATTTACCCCACTGCTATATTCATTAATCTTTTCTTCCTCCATATGGCTTCCAATCCATGTATTTCTAATCAACGCTGACTTTAGTATAACTCTAAACTTTCTCATAACCATCCCCGATATATGTTTCCTCTACTTCATAACCACATCAACCTCATTATGCTGATTGATTATCACAGCAATATAACATACCTATGAACCCATTATTCACAAAGATAATGTGTCTCTCTACTAGTCCACAGTAGTTTATTACTATTTTCTGAACGAAGGGTCCTAATTAAAGCCCCATGTATTCTAGACAAAACCATGTAAATTAAACATAACTTAATTAACTACTATTTAACATACAAAACAGCGAAATAAAATCACAACAAGATATCATACCCCCCCCCCCCCAAGTTTTTATAACATCATTTATGTTTCCCCTCATATCAATTAAAGGTATTAACTCATTCAAAGAAAAACATATATTAAAATAATACAACATACATCCTAATCTATTTTTACTAAATACTACTGGTCTCTTTTACGGACCAGCAGTTTGTATACAAAACTCTAAGAACACAATAACCCTATTCTAAAATAATAACAATCATTTTACAGGACCAAATCAAGCAAAAAAAAACATATTATATATGAGGCACTAAAAACTCAGATTCAATAAAAACAACTGTCTTCTCGCTAAAGGGAAGGTTTTCAAAAAAAAAATATAACTCCCTTAAAATTAACTACGTAAAGTGACCCAGCAACATTGGCCTCCTATCTATTTACACAAATCATGTCTATTTTGTTATAACACAAAACAACTCAATGCCAAGCATTAACGTCAAAATACGTATATATATATATATATATATATATATATATATATATATATATATATATATATATATATATATATATATATATATATATATATATCTGTTACCTACAGATCATCATAACGGGGAACAATACTTGTTCCCCTCAACCAAAATCACTACTTAACAAATGACCGTACCTTTTTCTGGAAATCAAACATTGATTATCTCACCCTCACAACATTTTATCTTTTATAAAACCAACTCTTAACACATCACTTCTGGAATATCATCTTAAACAAGCACTGTAAACTACAGGTTAACTCATTTTATCTATTACTAGTGTGACGATTATCTCAATGTCATCTCAATGTACCCGCAGTCATCTATCTAGTAATAGAACCTGTGGATCGGCACACCAATTGTTTCCCTTGGATTTGTACCCAGCATCACTACAACTTTTTAATCATTATTACCGTTATCTACGGTATCTGCACCCTCCTACGTCCAACAAAACTTTGTCTATTTACTATAGACCTCCCACCAATACATCTATTTGCTGTACCAACAACTAATTCTACTTTTAAGTTTCTCGTCTACCCGACGCAATTATCTAACTTATCATTACTTTCCCACATCTCACCCCGACTACTCTAAGCTATCCTCAAGTCTCTCCTAGCACTCTTGCATCATGACGATAATTAAACCAGTCACACTTATCGGAACACCTTTTCTAACATTCATTTATCTAATCTTGTTTACCTCCGTATCTTTCACTCCTCTTCCTATTTATCGGGATTCTTTCAGAACAGGAACCCACGCCACTTATAACTGACAGCAGACCTCACTTTTCTCGTTTCTCAGTATTAGGCATTCCTGCTTCGACATGTCTCTGTCAAGAATACTAAACATGTTTTATGAAACGTCATTCAGAATGTTAACTCTCTTTCCGTCAACCTGTCATACAATTTCCATAATTTCCATCCAAGATCAGATATTCTAACGAAAAGACATCACAATTCTCTAATCACGTTTTTTCTATCTCTCAATTTTCGCATATGATACTCTATGTTCCACGTTTTATCAACGTCACTTATCAACCACTCTTCGCATATTCACACGGACAGTGATACACAACCTCGCTCTCATCTCACGACTATTCTCGCATCGCGACAACCTAACGTATTCATACCATTACTTTAAAAAGAAACAATTTATAGGCCAATTCAACATTCCAGCAATCACTCACCACAGTCCAAGCGTATCGACCTCCTCTACACACATTGACACAAGATATATCAGCGCCACTATTACATTTTATCTATGTACTTCCCTTAGGCGACGTCTTCAAACCTCACTCCTTCTTCACTAACCTCGACGAATATCTGTTTGTCTAGAATTATACTCACGTACTAACTAAACGCCTCGTACATGCATGCTGTACTTATCACTTGCCATCAGCCTATCCATTCTCGACGCACATATGTTTGTCTTATTTCTACTTTTTTTTCAATCATTCACTCGTTTTCAAAGATCAGAATCTATATATTATCTCTCGGAACTTATATCTCTTTTACAGCACTATCAACTATCTCTCAAAACAAACCTCATTCCGCTGAGCCATTAACCTCGTAACTATCATTCTATACTTCTCCACACAACAACTTTCTCAGACTTAATCAGCTCTTCTTTCTTTACAAGCACGACGTAACTCGTATTCTTCAAGCATCAACTTCTACAGTCTTTTACTCTTAATATTTTCTCGTTCAACTGGCTATTTTACACATAGGATACCCAATTCCTCCTCAATCTATATCTCCTCACCAGACACTCTCGGTTCACCTGTCAACAATACTATACTTTCTTCTCAAACCAACCAGCCAAACTATCTCAGACATCACGTCATAGCTCTGAGTCGAACCATTTCTAGTACGAACATTCATACTTATTTTATCTCTCACCCTACTAATTCTGTGCTGAATCTACTCTACTTTAATTACACCAGTTTTACATCCCTCAACGTGATTAACTCTCTGCATCTATCCATTTTGGACAAAGGACTATTTTTACCTTGTTTACTCTCCCTACATCGTAATCAAACAGAAGATATCCTGTATTACGTATCCACGTAGAATATCATTTGCCGTAACTCTCTATCCTCAACAACACTATCACCTACCATGTACCATGTGATGCTACACCAAAAAAATTCATCTGCCTATTTTAGACAAGCCATATATCTATATGCTCAAACCGCAATTCTTCTCATAAGCCAAAACTATTCCATTTTCCTTCCTCACCCAAGGAATTTTAACAGTTATAGAGTGTGTCCAAGTTAAATATTTCATTGTCTCTCAATACATTAGTATGTCTTTCTCTAATTATGTCATCTTCACTATCTGTTGTTAACCTGTTAAAGTACTCAGGTCTTAAGGTCATAAGGTCTTCTATTTTTCTTAAATCACTTTCTGTCGTTGAGTAAATTCCCGCTATCTGTCTACTATTATTCTTCTTCTTAAATGATTTCTTTCTATTTCCTTTATTTGCGTCGGTCTGCTCACTGTTTCCTGTATACCTTACGTAACGTTTGCACTTCCCCATCTCGTCTTCAGATGACACACTGATAATAGTTCCTTCATCAGACTCATAATAATTTACCGCAGACACGTCGACCCTATTCCCATAATCGCCTTTAGAACGTCTGACTTTCTTTCTCTTTCTTGGTATTCGTCTCTTAGCCTTCTCTACCTTCCTGTCATATAAACTGGTATCTAGTTCTAAAGAGTCACTAACCAAAACTCTGTTCGTTTGTCCACCAGCAACTACACCGTATGAGGGAACATCAGGCTTCGATTTAGGATCTGCTCGTAGTGCACTTCTCTCATTCTCCGAATCATCAATATCCACAGTTGCATCACGGCGCTTATTATAACATGCGGTGGCAGAAACATCGTCTCCGTAACCTGAACTCTCACACCTAATATTTCTACACCATTTGGGGATAAATTTCACGTCTATACCTGAGGAACTTGACATGGCAGTACCTCTATTAACTATCATACTACTATTTCTTTCTTCAATACTTTTCCTCTTTGGTTTCCTTTCGTCTTTGATTCTCGTCTGTTTCTCTTTCCCAATTTCAACCGTGTCTCCCTTAGTCAAGTGAGTTGGTTTTGACTGAGTCTCTATTAAGTCAGTTTGACTTCCCTTTTCTATTTTCTTAATTGACTGTACCTGGGTTATCTTCTCTACTGTATCTACCTGAGTCTGCGTACTATTTTCTATCGTATTACCTGCCTGCGTCTGTGTCTCTCGGTTTATTTTCTTTACTAATATCGTCGTCTTCTTTTCCTGTTCAATCCTAACATTGGCAAGTACTTTAGGAGTCGTTGAATTCTTATCTTTGTGTTCTACTCTGTCCTTCGATTCTGACTTCAAATATTGTCTTTGTCTCTTTTCAAACCAGTCGTTACGTCTTTTTCTGGCGGTTGCACTGTGAGAGGGCCAGCCCCACGATTTCCTTGAAAGGTTTCTCTCACGCCCATTTTTATATTTATAACAGCTATACCAGTCCAACCTTTCACTATTACATCTGTTCTCACCGTCTTTTACCCTATAACCATTAGGCCTTGATTCGTCATAACTATATTGTCTTCTGTCTTCATCAAGCAGTGGCTGTCTCCTGTTATTCTTTCCTACTCTATTATAGTCTACCTTAAATCTATAAGGGTCTTGTCTAGTCGTTCTGTTCTGCAACGTTTCTACAAAATTTTCTACTTCACTAACTGCCTCTTTTAATTCCCCCAACCATGTACTAATACGTTGTAATTCTACATATAAGTAATTCATATTAACTTCTTTGTAATTTCTATCAGGCTTGAAACAATATTTCTACTTCTTCTTCTGCATAATCCTTGGTACCTGGGGAAAAAAAAACTCGAAGTCTTGAACTCAGCCGAAATTATGCCTGTTTCTCCACTGTGCTGTGACGAGTCTGCTATGCTGAAATATTTATACTTATACAAGCAAACAAACAATCAATTCTTATTAATATCCAGACTTAAATTAACCAAAAGACGTTATATAATAATTTTCTATCTAATATATAAAAAATTATTTATATTACCCCCTCCTTTTGAAACAACTTTCCAATCGAAAATGAAGTCCTACAACTTCCCCTTGACGTCTATGCCCTTGTAAGCCGACACTGAGAAGCACGGTTTCTGGTACACGAGTGCTTGAACTAGGATCGACAAAGCGGCTTCAGTATTCCGTAAGGATCAAAAATGCTCGACTGGGCTCAATAAGACAGTGAAGAGCGGTTGAACGTATCAGCCGACCAGGGACGGGCTCTTGAAACACGACAAGAAACGATTGTGATCAGAGGACAGCACTGGCCAGCCCTCTGAAATCAGCAATGAACGATAGTCAGCTTTTCTAACAATCGACAGTGTAGAGCAGCGGTTGACTGATCTGACAGCGGCTCTCTCACACAACAGAGTCCGGAGATGACTTGACAACTGCTCGATTGTAATGACCTACCAGCAAAATTTTACGAAGCGGACTGTGTAACAATGACTTGGGTAGTTACTGGGCCATAACGATCAAAACCATCACTGGACGACGGTGATAAAAAAAAACAGTACTTCAGCCGAACTTGATAAGGAGCTTCAGTCTATATCAGAGTAGCGGCGTCAACATTCTGGAACCGAGCAAGGATAAAATTTGGTGACGTTCACTGATCGTCCAGAATAGCGTGGAGCAATTATTGTGGCGCTCATCATACAACAAGAAGCTGACCATCCATTTTAGTTACTCCAACAAGATGACCTTCAGTTGTTCAAGTTGACAGTTGACCTTCAGTTGACAAGATGTTCTGTTAGTAAATTTAGGATTCTTGATAGCAGAATTCCGAAAATATTTACAGACAACCACCCCTAGCCGGGCTTTTGGTTGCTGTAATTCTCACAGACGACGCAGTGGCCATTGTTTTATATTTTGAGAGCAGAAAAATTTCCTCAGTCTTCCAGCAAGTGACCTTCAGACAAGCAAGGTTAAAACAACGGCTGCAATGACGGCAGGTCAAAACTCACAGGACATTGACAACAGTTCGGTCACTCCAGAGCACGATAATAAACAGCCCCCGATTCTGACAAAAATCCTACGATGGTAGATGGTAGCTCCATCCAAAAACTGATTTCAATAGGTATGGCGGTTCCAATCGACTGGCCGAAAAAACGCTTGTTCTAAGTTGCAGGCCTCAAAAGGTAGTCTGGTCTGGATCTTTTGATTATTGCTTCTAACAAGATTCTAGATTCCCTCTTCTTCTTGTTGCCGCAAGCTGAGAAAGGTGTTCATTAAAAGTTCTCCGCTGTGCTCTGCTGTTTCTTAGTACTTCACATTGCGTCCGCGACGGCAAAGTCCAGAATCCTGGTCACGGCACCATTTAAGCCATCTATAACAGTGCAGGATAAAACGATGACTTAACAAGTCTTGTAGTAATTATAAATCAGCTTTATTAAACATTATGGCCGATACAAAGTCATGGTAGAATACAGACGTGTTGACAGCCTTCTAGGGCTAGGTTCAGATGTAAACTAATTCTTGACAACAAACCACGTCACGACTTGAGCATCTTTCTTCTCATTCCATCCCGATGCTCAAGCGTGCTGTAACCTTTTCCCACCTAACTTACCCCTCTGCTACAATAGCAGCTCAGACTAAGCGAGAAGAACTGGAATTGCAATTAAAAATCAAGCAACTTGATACTGAGACTGCCATTAACAAAGAGTCTAAGAAATCTGAGAGACTGGAGAAAGAAAACCAGTACAAGAAATATCAAGGTATCGTACGTAATTATACCTCGGGTGACTGCATCGCAGCCTTTACCCAAAATTTTGAGACTTTAATGGACCATTACCAGGTTCCACTGTCTGAATGGAATATTATTTATATGAGGAGTTTATCAGGGGAGCCTCTTAAAGTCATTGAGACCATCCCCAAAGACCTCAGAAAAGATTACCATTATCTGAAATCTGAAAATGACACTGAAGTCCTAGAAAGAGCATCCATACCCAGTATCCACACTCTACTGATGAAGAATCAGATTCGCTGGGCTGGTCACTTGACTCGCATGCCAGATCACAGGCTCCCTAAACGAATTTTTTACAGCGAACTGCGTTGTGGTAAACGCTCCCAAGGTGGCCAGAGGAAACGTTTTAAAGACACTCTGAAAATTTCACTGAATGCTTTTGGAATTCATCATGACACCTGGGAGGCTGCAGCCAGAGACCGAAATTCGTGGCGTGCATCATTGCGCAAAGGTGCAGTTATATGTGAGGCAACCAGGACTGCAAGAGCTGTGAAGAAAAGGCAGGACAGAAAAACCACTGCAGGAAATCCTCCTCCAGAGACGTCAAGCATTCTTTGTCCACATTGTCAAAGAACATTTCGAGCCAAAATAGGCCTTATCAGCCATCTTAGAACCCACGGCTCCACACCTTCAACCCCACTGGATGAAATGAATGGTCATCATCATTCTTGATGGACAAACAACATCTGAAATCAAAGATTATGGCACATTTTATGTTAGATGAGGCAGGTTACAGAGAACAATTCAGCAAGTTAGAGCCCAAAACCGACTCAAACGTTCTCTGACTACCTCTGCTTAGTCCAAGATATATTTACCAAATGGACTTCAGCAGCTAAAATTGATAAAAACTATCAAAGATTAGAAGATCTGATCATCAGAGATAAAGTCATTTCATCCATTCCATCAGCATTTTCAAAATTTTTGCAGGAGAATGAATGCACTAGTGTAGATGAGATTGAGAGACGTGGTTCGGCTTATTACACAGCCAACAAACATTGTTTTGCCAGTGAAGCTACTGACATAAATTTTGTAGCATCGGCTAACTATGACAAACCCTATAGTAGGCAGAAACCTCATAAGCCTACATCTGAGAAGTATAATCACTGTAGATATTGTAAAATTTCACACCATCAAGGTGAGATGTGTGACAAAAACCCCGCATATCATACTTATCTACAAAACATGGTAAACAGACAAGATAAGGAGCGTAGATCCTTCAGAAATTTGCGTAAATGTTTCCTCTGTAAGGCGTACGGACATTATCGCCATGATTGTAAAGGTAGGCAAATGACCAACAAAGCAAATGCCGCCTTGTTTGACAGTTCATCGTCAGATGAAGAACAATCAGAGAAACATCCTGTGAACTCAGCACAGGCTTTTGATACGTTTAACGCAAATAAATGTACTGTTTGTAATACCTTTTATGAAGATGGCATTTTAACATGCGGCCACTCCATTCCTATTGCCAATGAAGAAGCTAATTTGGTAGTAGATTCCAAAGGCAGAATAAACGTCCATCAAGGATACGTGAATGGCAAGTCTGCTACAGTCCTTCGGGACACGGGAAGCTCACTTATTGGTCTAAAGAGAACGTTCATAATGCCTACAGACTATACAGGCAGGCACGTAACATGCAGAACATTCTCTGGCAATATTGAAAAGTACCCACTAGCATGGGCATATATTCAAACACCTTTCCTCACTGGTAAAGTAAAATGCGCAGCATTAACAAACCCGGTGTGCGATATTATAATTGGAAATTTACCAGAGGTGAATGATATGCCTCATGACATAACATCTCTTTGCATTGATGATATCATAACATCACCATCAAATGTCATCATTGATAATGTTACACCACCTAATGAATGTATGGTAGCTAATGTAGCACTAAGATCTCATGACATCATTGATAACACTGTTTCATCACCATCTGATATCATTGAATGTATGAACGCAGTAACCAGATCTACTGCTAGAGTGCAAGATGAAAGTAATCAAACTGAGGCTATACAAATGCTTAGCCCAGTATCACTACCTCCTAATACCATGAAGGAGACTTTTGTAACAGCTCAAAAGGCTGACCCTTCATTGTCGAAATATTTTAATCTGATCGGCCAAAAGCCAAAGGTAACCAAGAATGCAAAATGGCATTTTGCTTTGAAAAATGGTATCCTCACTAGGTATTATACCAGAGGTGACAACACAACAGAGCAAACTGTTTTGCCAACTGATTATCGTAAGCAAGCCTTACATCTTGCCCATGATATACCTCTTGCAGGGCATATGGCATACGCTAAGACCAGATCAAGATTATTAACACAGTTTCATTGGCCCAAATTTTGCAATGACATTAAACAATATTGCAGAAGTTGTGACATCTGCCAAAAACTTGTAAAGAAAGGTAAACACCCACAGGCAAAGTTACAAGTTACTGACTTAGCCAGTCGACCTTTTGAGAAAATATCTGTCGACATAGTGGGCCCTCTTAATCAGACAACAACTAGAGGGAATAAATATATTCTAACTGTCATTGATCAATGTAGCCGCTGGCCGGAAGCGATTCCGCTAAAGAACATAACTGCCAATGATATAATGGAAGTTTTCTTCCATATATTTTCTCGGATAGGATTTCCAGACACTATCCAATCAGATAGGGGCACTCAGTTTATCGCCGCATCTACTCAAGCTTTCACCAAAATGTTGGGAGTGAAGCAATGTTTCAATTCCCCGTACCATCCTCACTCGAGTGGGATAATAGAAAAATTTAACGGCGATTTAAAGCACATGCTTGCTAAAGTCACGCAAGAGCATCCCAATAACTGGGACGTATATTTACCTGCTATTCTCTTTGCTTATCGCGAGGTACCACATTCTAGTACAGGTTTCTCTCCTTTTGAACTTATCTATGGTGCCAAACCACGTGGCCCATTGACTATTTATCATCAAATGTTAACTGACTCCACTCCAGTACTTAAACCCATATCATCATACGTATACGTTACATCATTGCGTGAAAGAATCATCAAATCTTGTATAATTGCAAAGGATGCACTAAAATTATCTGGTGCTACTTATAGACAATATGCTGACAAAGGTAACAGGACAATAACGTTGACACCTGGACAGGACGTCCTTCTTCTACTACCTAGTGACAGACACTTATTGACTGATTCTTGGCAAGGACCTTTTAAAGTGACGAGACATATTTCACCTGTAGACTACGAGATCCACATAAAAGACAAACACAAAATATTCCACGTCAATATGCTAAGACCATATTACAACAGAGACAACGAACAAGACGATACAACAGCTTGTACAGTGATAATAGACCATGAAGATGACGAGGCTAGTGACGAAATTCCAACACCTGCATTAGACACGACAAACTGCTTGAAGGAAATTAAAATCAACCCAAAGTTAACTCAAGCAGAAACAGACAGTTGCAAACATCTAATACAACAGTACAACACCATCTTCTCCAACAACCCAGGACAAACAGAATTAGTACAACATCACATCACACTCACGTCAAATACACCCATAAAATGCAGACCATACACCATTCCATTGCATTACAAAGAATACTTACATCAGGAGATAATCAACTTAGAGAAAAACAACACCATAAGACGATCCCAATCTGACTTCTCATCTTCAATGGTCATAGTACGCAAAAAGGACAACATGATAAGACTCTGTGTCGACTATAGAAAGCTAAATAAGATAACTCTTCTAGATCTTGAGCCAATGGCAAACTCTGACGATCTACTGACAGAACTGACAGACGCTAGGTTCTTTACGAAGGTAGACATGACTAAAGGTTACTGGCACATAGCGGTAGACGGACAGAGCAGACATCTGACAGCATTTGCCACACCTTGGGGACTGTACGAATGGTGCAAACTTCCATTTGGGCTTGTCAATGCCCCAGCTACATTCGTACGTATGACACGACTTCTACTAGTAGATATACCGAACATAATTTGCTATATAGACGACATTTGTGTTCACACAGAGACGATGACAGACCACATAAAGACATTAGAACAGACATTTGAACGCATTAGACAGCACGGACTGACGGTAAAGCCTGCAAAAGTAGACATAGCCTACCAGGAAATATCCTTCTTGGGGTACAAAATATCCAATGGCTTTGTCACGACAGACGATAACATTGTGTCCAAGATACTAAAACTCTCACTTCCGACTACGAAAAAGCAAGTCAGAAGTTTGTTGGGACTTATAAATTATTACAGACAGTTCATTCCTGATTTTTCTGAACTGACCGAAGTATTTACTAACTTACTAACAAAAGATAAACCGGAGAAAATTGTAAGCAATGAATGCCTAAAATTTGCATTCCAAAAAGTATTATCTTGTTTTTCTGATAATTGCTTAAATAATCCTATTCTGAAGTTGCCCAATCTACATGTCCCTTTCAGATTGCGTACAGACGCGAGCTCCGTGGCGATTGGAGCAGTCTTGTTGCAGGAGCATAATAACATCCTTCATCCTGTGTACTTCGTCTCCAGGAAATTGAAACCGAGAGAACGGGCTTGGTCAATACCTCAGTTGGAAGCCCTAGCTCTAGTGGTGGGTATAACTAAATTGTCCAGATTCCTCCTAGGACGCCATTTCATTGTGGAATCTGACAGCAGTCCATTGCGATTTATCAATTCAGGTGTACCTTCAAACCAAATGGTATCGCGCTGGTCTCTTAAGCTCCAAGATTACAGCTTCGAGGTTCGACATATCCCAGGCAGAACCAACACGATTGCCGATCTTTTGTCCCGTTGTCCGACCGACCCAGTGAGCACCAATGTCTGAGTGCAGTGTGTAAAATACACTCAGATCAACACAGCCATCCATCAGTGAATATTTTTTTTTCATTCACGAAAGCTGTGTAATGTCTACGATGTGATGTGATAGGGGTTACTCCCAATATATATAGTGTTCTTATTTTACTAATTAATGTAGTGATTGTCGTGTATAATTGTGTAGTGTGTGGTAGAAAGCGAACTTTATTAATTGTATATATTACGAAACAAGAACAGTGCCACATTCGCTCAAAACTTACCGTAAGCGAACTATCCAATTTAACAGTGGTATCTGCGTTTGGAACATTCCAGGGATATTTTAAATCCGTGTGTGAAAGTGTGACCTGAACATTGACATCTACACCACTGCAGTCAATCGAAATCCAGAAGTTTTTCCAGTGAAACATCCAACACATGAACGATTAGAACATTGTACATTCCGTAACTACATCAGACCGGAACAAGTGTGTTCTACAAGTTTCAACATCAGCTGTTTAGTGTTCGTGTGTACTTCCGGATTAGTTAGAAATTTAGTTCAAAATTAGCAGACGACAAACAAAAGTTTAAACAGCTATGACGATTCTAACATCTTTAGGAATCAACAAGTTTGAATACACGAATTGTGTATTTATATTTTTATGTAGTGTAATCTTAGAATCATATCTTGATTAATTTATTCATACTACCGACTTTTTCTCGCTAGTATGAAGAAACATCAAGCGATGACGCTAAGAAATAGAATAATTATTGTAAAATATTATATTTCATAAATTTTGAAGTTATTCCCCTTTCATTTAATTGTTATTACATCATTACACAAAGGGCTATAATGTGAAATGTATACGATTATGTGTTGTATATAAATAGCCATGTTGTTGCCAGATTGTTAACACACCAGGAAGCCATCTACTGGGCATGGTAGAGTGTTACCGACATTGCAGACCAACACAAGAGCTCCTGGCCAAATGAGGTCAGGGTTTGAGCGTTTAATGCGACTTATATAAAGCCGTATTTCGGTCTAGCCAGATGGTTTTTGTGTCAAAAACCATATTATTACGTTTTTTTTGGAGGCTGCGAGGTAGTTGCTTGGGAAGCTGTTACTACCGATCTGACTGGGTCAATAATGCAATTGAGGTAATCAGCCATCGAGAGGATGAAACCTGACAAGTGTTAAAGGTTGAACACCACATGTCGTTGAATACAACTTCCATTTCTTATATGTTTCTATGTCAAGATGTGTATTTCTATGTATTCTGATACCAATGTATATAACAACAGAAGGGTCGACTCTGACAAGGTTAAAATATTAACCCAGTATGTACATATAGTATACATGAAAGATGACATCTTTCATGAAGTTGCCCGGGGGAGCATGTCAGAGTCTAGAGTAGTGCAGTGATGCAGTGACATCGTTACGCCCGCCAGGCGACTTAGTCCCCAGCCGGGATGCCGTAACTTCGTTACGACCGCCAGGCGAGTAGTAGTTACCTGCCTGCGAGGTTGCTGGCTGACGAGACGGCCAGCGGTCAGGCAAGGACGAAGCAAGACGCACGCATGCCTCGTGAAGCCACTTCAGGTGGGGAGGCACGTTGCGAGCTATAGACAGACAGCTCTGGGACGTGGACTCGACTGGACGTATGATGAGAGAAAGGCGTTGTGTGGTTTTCTGTGCCCGAAAGTCGAGTGTCTGTTCATCTTGAGAGATAGACTGTGAGCTGTATTGTGTATGTAAGTGTATTGAAGTATAACATATATCTTGTAATGATCATCGTATTGTAGTTGATCTGTAAATAAATCCATTGAACGTTGTGTCGTTGAGTCTCAAGTCAAATCACGTTGTACTTGTACTGTCTCACATGTGTTAGGAAAAACGAGCCAGGTTTAAGACCCTGACAGACATTCCCTGAAACGTAACACAGAAATAAATTAAGAATGGGGAGTTTAGTAAATATATATTTATTGGACATGTAATTTAGAATCACAGGACATGGCTTGATCTTAGGATGGTGTACTGCTGATGGTCTGTAAGTATGACAACTTAACATAGAATTATCTGGTTCTGCTCCTTCCAGCTCCAACTGTCTACACTCGTCACCAGGAGGTATGCTCTGGGCTTGGATTGAAACTTCAGCAATACTCAATCTGGAACTGTTAAAACAAATGGTACACCTTAGATAGACTGCTTGAATTGGGTTTTAGTTCTGACAGCTACACACCACAAGTCCTCATATAAACAATACTGGAAGGCCCCGGTTAATGTTGGGGCTACGTTCTTGGAAAACGACGTATAGCGAAACACTTATTTCCCATAGAATTAACTGAAATACAGTGTATTATGTAATGTTTATTTTAATGGTTGTTGGTAATTATTGGCTAAATAGAGGTGGATTGGAGGACGAATGGTAGAGCTATTGGGATGTAGGCGAATTAAATTCTGCCTCTCCATCTAAGGATGAAACTGTAACCTTAGTGGTGAAGGACACTGTTAATAGCGAAAGTTAATCCACACGCAAAATTAAGTCCATCACTTCTATAAAAGTGTGTGTGTATCCTACGCTTAAGTTCAATGCACGAGAGTGCAAGAAATAAAATTTTAAAATGAAACTGGCAATAAGTATGACCATGACCCTGTAATGGGTTTGACGTGGTGTTTCCTAAAGTCATGGCTCAGAAAGATGACCGACTGCTCGTGGTACTGAATATTGCCATGGCCCTGTAATGGGTTTAACGTGATGTTTCCTAAAGTCATGGCTCAGAAAGATGACCGACTGCTCGTGGTACTGAATATTACCATGGCCCAGTAATGGGTTTAACGTGATGTTTCCTAAAGTCATGGCTCAGAAAGATGACCAACTGCTCGTGGTACTGAATATTACCATGTCCTTGTAAAGGGTTTGACGGGGTGTTTCCTAAAGTCATGGCTCAGAAAGATGACCGACTGCATGTGGTACTGAGTATTACCATGGCCCTGTAATGGGTTTGACGTGGTGTTTCCCTATGACCCTGTATGGTTTGGCACGTGTGTTTCCTAAAGTCATGGCTCATAAAGATGACCGACTGCTCGTGGTACTGAGTATTACCATGGCGCTGTAATGGTTTGACGTGCTGTTTACCCTAAATCATGGCTCAGAAAGATGACCGACTGCTTCGTGGTACCTGAATTGCTTTTGGTTAGGCTACGCTATTTAATACACGGAATAGTAAGAGGAATGTACGAGGGCATCAAGGCAAGCTGTCGGCCTTAGAAAATAAGAGGTCCCTTTACGAGCGCGGTGGTGGGGGGGGGGGGGGGGGGGTGGGGGGGGGGGGGGGGGGGGGGGGGGGGGGGGGGTTATCCATAAAAATCAAGCTACAAACAAATAGATCATTCCATTGGCACCTTTCCGTCTTGACAGACGATAGTTTGGTACATTGTGCTTCAAAAAGGCTTAATAACTACGACCCATGGCGGTGGCGAGTGTGGCTGGTAAGGCCAATTCTTGCTGCAAATGTTTGCCCACAGTAGATGCATGTGAAAACATGGTCATTTCCACCATTGTGCACCATCTTACGTCTCTCACGCTCTGTGTGTGCTTTATCTGCAATCATTTTCTCTTTTGTCTTTATTCCATTTCTGATGTTTGCCCTCCATGCAACACGTTCAGCGGCGACTTGCTCCCAATGTGAATTATCTATGCCTGTATCAATCATGTCCCGCTTACACACATCTTTGTATCGTAGTAGTGGCCGACCCTGAGATCTCCTACCCGTCTGTAATTCACCAAAAAAGATTTCCTTTGGTATTCTACCATCATCCATCCTCCTAACATGTCCTATCCATCTAAGTCTACGAAGACTGAGCATGGAATACACCGTCACACAACCTGATCTTTCCAATACTTCAGTATTTGTGATTTTGTCTTGCCACTTAATACCAAGTATTCTTCGCAGATACCGCATATGAAAGCTGTCGTTTCTCTTGGCGTGAGTAAGTTGTCCAGGTTTCACTGCCATAAAGAAGAGTATTAAGGACACAGGCTTGGTAGACGAGGACTTTTGTTTTGGCAGTAAGCTTCATGTTCTCCCAGACTCTTTTTGCTAACGTGTTCATTGTTGTTGCTGCCTTGCCAATCCTGATGTTGATTTCCTGATCGAGGGATAATTTGCTATTTACCTCTGATCCTAGATATGTAAAATGGTCTACTATCTCCAGTTCGGCGTCGTCAATAAAGATTGATGGTACACCATGTGCACCTTGTGACATAATCTGTGTCTTCTTTTAGTTAATTGTTAAACCAAATTCAGAACAAGCATTGGAGAATGCAGATAGTAGATGTTGTAATTCTTCCTCAGAGTGGGTCGTAATTGCAGCATCATCCGCAAAAAGCAAATCTCTTATTAGTACCCTCCTAATTTTGGTCTTGGCCTTCAATCTCTGAGCATTATAGAGGCCACCATCTGAGCGTAAGTGAATGTATATACCGTCATCCTGATCACGAAAGACATATTTAAGTAGAAGTGAAAAGTATATCCCAAAGAGGGTGGGGGATAGTAAACAACCTTGTTTAACTCCACTTTTGATTTCAAACTCTTCTGCAGTTGAGCCATCAAACTTGATTATACCCTTCATGCCTGTATGGAACGATTCCACAATGGACAGAAGAGTTGGTGGGCAGCCAATCTTCTTTAGTGCTTTGAACAGACCCTCACGACTGACCAAATCAAATGCCTTTGTGAGGTCGATGCAGGCAATAAACAGTGGCTGATTTTGTTCCCGGCATTTTTCTTGCATTTGTCGCAAGGAGAATATCATATCAATAGTAGACCGATTCTGTCGAAAGCCACACTGTGATTCGGGGTAGACTTGATCTCCCAGGACTTGATGTCTGCGCAGAACAATTGTGGCAAATACTTTCCCAACAATACACAGAAGTGAGATACCCCTATAGTTGTTGCAGTCGCTCCGATCTCCCTTGTTCTTGTACAGCGTTATGATGTTTGAATCTTTGAAATCCTGTGGGACTTGTCCTTCTCACCAGCATAGCTCTATTAGCTGGTGGATCTGTAGAGCGAGTGTGTCTTGCCCACTCCTGATAACCTCTATTGGAATCCCATCCTTACCTGGAGCCTTGCCAGATGCAAGCTCATTTATAGCACACTTAACTTCTGTTATGGTGGGAAGTGTGTCCAGGTGGTCAAGAGTTGGCAGGGCCTCTATGGCGTTGAGGGCATCATCCGCTAGCTTGGTCTCACTTGAGTAAAGCTCTAAATAGTGCTCGACCCATCTATCCATCTGCTGTTTCTTATCAGTGATGATTTCTCCAGTCAAGGTTTTCAGCGGTGCACTTCTTTTGATCATTGGACCACAGGCTTTATTTATCCCTTCATACATGCTTCTGACATACATACATTTGACAGGAGCCTATCCTTCAAGGACCATGTGGAGACGGTCGTGACAAGAACTCAAAAGGGACTAAATGCACTTAAAACTATGGCTGCAATGGACATAGAGCAGAGAATGGTGCTGAAGACCTAGGCAATCAGCCAGGAGGCGCACCACAGAAATCAGGATGCCACGCATTTACGCAAATTGGAATATGTCGACTACTACTAAAAGTTGGGGTGCTCGCCCTGCTTTGGACCCCCAGGCAGGCGCAGTGCCGGGCCCTATGTCTCGAAAGGGTCCAACCCCAACTACTGGAGGTCCTTCTCAGATGTCCTGTGGAGCCAGGGGACATGAGAATAGAGCAGCTGGCCATACTAAACAAAGACTTAAAATAATGCACTGGAATGCGGAGGGAGTCAGCAACAAAAAAGTAGAATTAGATAACATCCTGGACCAAGAAAAAGTAAGCGTATGTTGCTTGCAAGAAACTCACCTCAACGAAAATATAACCTTCAAAATCAGAGGTTACCAGTGTTACCGATCTAACCGAAATGACAGGCGAAAAGGTGGGATACTTACCCTTGTAAAAAAAATAACATCACTGCTTCCCAAATCGAAGTCTATATGGAAGGGGCTGAGTATCAGACACTTAAACTTAAAATAGGCTATACAGACCTACATCAGATCAATTACTACTGTCCAAGTGACCGCCCACAGACACTGGACACACTACCATTAACAGAAAAAATGATTGTGTGCGGCGATTTCAACAGCCACTCGCAGCGTTGATCACACGGACCAGAGAGGAGAGATTCTGGAAGACTGGCAACGATGAGAATAGATTCATCTTGGTTTACAAGCCGTCCGACCCACACACTTTCTACTCGAAATCATGGCACTCTACAACTACACCTGACCTGGCTTTTCATTCACCAGACCTGGAGTGGAACATTACACGAATTGTTGGGAAACAACTAGGTGGCAGTGACCATCGACCAATCTTTCTAACAAAGATAATGAGCTTGTAAGTGAAAGCAGAACCCTCTCGAGGTGGAACTACAAGAAAGCAGATTGGGCAATGTACAAGAATCGCACCAGGATACTGGTTAGAAACCTGAACACTGAGAAAGACATAAATAAAGTAGTTGAAGAGTTTGGGAAATGCATACTACAGGCAGCGCGAGAAACAGTACCACGAGGAGCCCGTAAACATTATAAACCCTACTGGAGTAGTGAACTGGAACAGTTGCATAATGATGTGGAAGTATGTAGAAAGCAAGCAGAGGCCACACCCAGCCAAGAGCACCACAATAAATTCCAGCATGCAAAAGCCAAATTTCAAAGGGTCAAGCTGCAGGCTAGACGGAAAAGCTGGCAGGAAAAAACAGTGTCTCTGAACTTTGAAAGAGACACAAGGAAATTGTGGAAGCTAATAAAACAACTTAACGATGAGGGCACAGGGAGAAACTCAAAAATTGCACTACATAAAGATGGAAACATCTTAACAAGAAAGCAAGCAGCTGATCATTTTGCGGTCTCATTCGCACAAGATAACAATATCAAAATTAGTCCAGAGAAACAACAAGAGACTCGAGAGAAACGGCAACATACAGGACAGAAGGAAATAGTATATGAGGTTCTGGAGGCACCCATCACAATCAGTGAACTGGAGCTAGCCATATCTAAACTTAAAATGAGAAAGTCACCAGGAGCTGATGGTATCTCCAATTAAATGATCAGGAACCTAGGAACAGAGGCCAAAGCAAAGCTGTTGCAGATCATCAATAACAGTTGGACCTTAGGCAGTGTTCCACAAGCCTGGAGAGAAGCAATCATGATACCCCTCCTAAAATCAGGGAAAGATAGTTCCATTGCCCCTAGCTACAGACCAATTAGCCTCACCAGCTGTCTCTGCAAAACACTGGAGCGCATCATCAA
The DNA here is from genome assembly GCA_014155875.1 of Cepaea nemoralis. Classification (NCBI taxonomy): domain Eukaryota; kingdom Metazoa; phylum Mollusca; class Gastropoda; order Stylommatophora; family Helicidae; genus Cepaea; species Cepaea nemoralis. The sequence continues at coordinate 126,213 of JACEFZ010020662.1, read as the reverse complement.
TCACAGACTACAGTGGTACATTGAAAGTAAAAACATCCTTGTGCCACAGCAGGCTGGCTTTAGGCAGTGCTACTCTACGGAAGATCAGACAACCTACTTCTCTCAAGAAATTGAGGATACATTCCAAGAGAAGAAGCTGGTGCTTGCTGCATGGATAGATTTGAAGAAAGCCTTTAACAAAGTCTGGAAAGAAGGTCTGATGAATAAACTGAGAAACTGCAAAGTCAATGGAAGAATGTACAAGTGGGTGAAAGCATACTTGTTGCACAACAGAAGAGCCCAAGTACAGATAGACGGACTCAAGAGCAAGAAAGTACTACTGCGTCACGGTGTTCCCCAGGACGGAGTCTTGTCCCCCACACTCTTTCTAATCTTCATCAATGATCTCGTTGCTAATCTACCGCATGGAATTAAAGCCGCAATGTACGCCGATGACCTGGTTCTATGGAGCACAAATGAACATGCATCAGTGGCCACCAGATGACTACAAAGCGCTGTAGATACATTTGTTGTATGGGCAAATAGATGGTGTGTCAACATAAACACTGACAAGTGCAGCACCACCCTATTTACCCTCTCTCCAAAACAAAAGGCAGGGACCATCCAGATAAATGGAACACCCCTAAGAGAAGATAAAGAACCAACATACCTTGGAGTAACATTTGATGGCAGTCTGACATGGAGAAAGCACATCAACAAAGCAGTAGCAAAAGCCAGAAGGAAAATAGCCATCCTAAGAAAGCTAAGTGGAACCACATGAGGAGCCAGTGGGAAAATACTTAGCAAAGTTTATCAACAGAGCATACGACCACACCTGGAATACGGGTCAACTGCATGGTGTTCGGCAGCAAAAACCACACTACAAGAGCTGGACAAAGTGCAAAATCAAGCACTTAGAGTTACCATAGGAGGGATGAGATCAACCCCTATAGTAGAAATGTAGAAGATGGGGAGGACACAAGCACTGAGTGAGCGCAGAGATACGAAAACGCTAATACAAGCAGAAAGGTTCCTCAGCTTGCCAGTCCACCTATGAAGAACAGATTTGAAAACCTAGCTATGGGGCGGTTGAAAAGAAGTAGTTTTATCCACCAGGCCAAACGACTCTGCATAGAAACCACCGATCTGACCACAGTTGGTATCCCCCTAACAACTATTCCAGAGCGAGCTCCATGGAAAGATTAGCATAGACTATCATTACAAATCCAGACAAAAGTAAGAGGAATATTTGACAAGGAAGACAAGAACAGTGTTCAGCGCAGAACAGCCACTCTCAGCTTCCTTGATGAAGAATACCCACAGGACCTCTGGATCCGAGTCTACACAGATGGGTCAGCACAAAATGCTGTTCGAAATGGAAGAGTGGGAGTTACATAGAATACCCAAATAATACCAGGGACACAGCTAGAATACCGACAGGAAAGTACTATGATGCTGAAATTGAGGCAATCAAGATAGTGTAACAGTATAGGCTGTTATATGGGCTTTTACTTAGTTTGGCACGACTGTGTGCAAGGAAAAATGAATTAATACTTCACACACACGTAGTAGTATATAGGGAATTAGAAAGAGTACACTTCCCCACAGACCCCGCGGTGGGACCGAATCGCCCCCTAAGGGGGTCGAATAAGGGTCCGAACCGATTCGCGCCCCCTAAGGGTCCGAACCGTCCCCCCTAAGGGCTCGAACAGAGGATCCGAACCGACCCCAGCAAGAGAGGCTCGGTCTGACTCGATACCCAGACATATTCTTTTGGAATTAAAGCTGTATGAGATATAGGGGTACACACCATGAACAAGTGTCGGTGGCTACTGTTGGGAACGACGCGCCAGTGTGAGAGGCGGTGTAGGGGGGAATTCTGTCGGAAGCATAACGCGCATCTCAAGAAGGGGGGATTCACAGTCGCCTGTACGAGCTGCGGCATCGGGGTGAAAACCACCCTAGCCCTCTGCCGGCAGTGCGGAGCCAACATTAAATACCACAAACTGCGATACCAACAGGAGGGTCCGTTTCTCTGTGAATGGAGGCGCCTGAAAAGAATAAATATTTAAATTCCGGCAAAAGAAATTTTCATTTAGAGAGAAGTGGAGTGTTGCCGGTACGAGTCCAGCAGTAATCATGGGCACCGTAAATCAGTTGGAAAATCAAGCTCGCCAGTATGGGATGCCATACAGTCACCGCAGCTAGGTCGTCCTTGCCCGGGAGATATCAGGCGAGAGACGCAGTCCGCGCCACCCGACTCGAGCGGGCCGCCACCACCGGGCGGTATCCAGCTCTTCGGGGGTTAGTCCAGGACGCAGCGCAGCACTCGCGGGAGGCTGCGCGGTTGGAACACGAGGTCACCGCCGCCCTGCGAGCGCGTAAATACGCCGCCAGGGCCCGAGCGCACCCGTTACAACGCTTCGCCGTATTAGACGCCAATTCAAAAAAAGGCGCCACTGGCGCTATCTACACACCGGAGCCACTAGCTCGACTCATCACCCAGCGTGGTCCCCAACTCCTAGAGGAGGTAATCCCCAAGGATAAGGAAGAGCGGAGAGGCGAACAATCACATGGAAGCTTTTCGGAGGGCTAAACGGTCCGATCGTAGAGAAGCTCCTGCCCCACCTCGAGGCATTGAGGTCAGCCTTCTATCTGCGGTACGCCTACACCTACCGAATCCGAAACATCGAAAACGGAGACGTCATGTTGTACCACATAACCCTACGCGGGTCCCGCGATTTGATGCAAGACACTGCAACAGCCACAGAGTGGTTGGCAGATCGTGATGAGATCCGCTTTGACACCAGCCAAATCGACCGCCCCAGCACCAAGTGGGTCTTTGTAAGTTGGGTGCAAGTCGAAGTGAAGGCGATCCTCACTCCCCAGGTTCTGTTAGGGGAAGGGCGACTGCCGGACTGGCTGCGGTACAAGCAGGGGCTGTACGCGTTGGACACATACGACGACAACCTCTGTCTGTTCCGATGTCTAGCTGTCCACAACGGCGCGAGGCCACAACGTTGCACCGCCGAAGCCCGGAAGCTGGCGCGAAAGGTGTGTGGCACTGACACCCCAGACAAGCCAGGCCTGGATTCGTTAAAAGTGTTTGAGGAGAAGTTAAAATTAGGGATCCGCGTCTACGAGCCAACCGAAGACGGGGTATGGCGGTTGGTAAGGCGGCCTGCGAACTACGATCGCGTCGGCACCAAGCCGATGACGATCGGGGTTTATGAAAATCACGCCTTCCTGATAACTGACCTGCCAAAGCTAGCGAAGCTCTTTCAGTGCCAGCATTGCAATCAGCGCTTCACCCAGGCCTGTAATCTCCAGCGCCACGCTGACCACTGCAGCAGAGGGGAAACCAAGATTCTCTGTCCAGGGAAGGAGGTGGAGCGGCCGCAGTCGGCATACGAGAAAGTTTTCTACCCCCAAAACAACGCCAGCCGCAGCTCCATCCTATGGTTAGAGCACATGACCGAACAATTAGGGCGCCACATCCACCACGCATACTGCGGACACGGGGGAGAGCGGTGGGTCGTTGACGGTTTGGTGGATGGTTACGACCCCACCACCCAAACGGTGTACCAATATCACGGCTGCTACTGGCATGGGTGTCCCACCCACAGTGAGGCCCCCAACGCTGACGAGCTGTATCAGAAAACCCTCCGCCGCGGAAAGAAAATAAAGGCCTCTGGCTACAATCTGGTGGTAGTGTGGGAGTGTGAGCGACCGCCTCTGTCTCGCACCCCAAGTGCCTCAGGTGCAGACGGTGGTCCACCCTCATGCGATCTTTTAGGACTTCGAGGCCTGGCACGACAAAGCTCAAGCCCAGCGCCCCATTCCCGACTTCACCTATGAGAGCCATCAGATTGCGATATCCGTTTCGGTGGGGGACACCGTAGAGGAGCAGCGGGCCCACCTGAGCAACGCAGACCCAAGAGCCTTGATATCCGAATTCATGGCAGACCTGCGCGTTACCTCCCGGAAGACCTGGATAAGCTGCAGCCACAACTGCAGAAGAAAATGCGTGAGTGGTGTGGGCAAGTCCCTGTGTTGGGCTTCAACTCAGGTCGGTACGACCTAAACCTAATCAAGGAACACTTCGTAGCGGAGCTAGCAGGCACCTGCCGGAAGATCAACGTGGCCGCCAAAGGGACAAAGACAATGTTCCTCGTCACACCCGAGTTCAAGTTCCTTGATATTCTCAACTACCTGGCCCCCGGCACCACGTACGATGCATGGATGCGTGCCTATGGCTGCACAGCAACCAAGTCGTGGCTGCCGTATGAATGGCTCGACACACCTGAGAAGCTGAACTACCCAGGTCTGCCCGACTACCCCGCGTGGTATTCCAGCCTAAAGGGTGGATTCGTGCTCACGCTGGAGGAGTGGAGGAGTTGCAAGTGTCTCTTCAAGGAAAAAGGAATGACCACGTTTGCCGACTGGTTGAGGTACTACAACAACCTCGACGTCGGTTCAGGCATTGAGGCCTTAGTGAAGATGAAGGCCTTCTACGGAGAGCGGGGAATCGACATATTCAAAGACGCGTGCAGTCTCCCTGGGGTGTCCCTACAATACCTTATCAGGGGCACCAAGGCTGGTGAGCTGTATGCCCCAGGAGAGGAGGCCTATCCACTCCTAAAGGCAGCAGTGACGGGAGGGCCGTCGCTAGTCTTCACCCGGTACCATGAAGCGGGGGTCACCAGAATTCGGTCACATCAATACCCAAAGGGGAAGCTGTGCAGGACCGCAAAAGGGTTCGACGCTACCGCGCTCTACCTCATCACCATGGCTATGGACATGCCGTGCGGGAAAGAGCGAGTGCTCCACGCAGAAAACCCCCAAGAGGTAGCCCCCAAGGTTGCGCAGCAGGTGTTAAAAGGCCAGCTGTTTGGATTTGTCAAGTGTAAAATCTCCACCCCCAAAGCCTTGTGGCCAAAGTTCAAAGAAATGGCACCCCTTTTTATGAACCAGGCAGTACCTGAGGCCTTAGTAGCACCGGGGATGTTGGAATACCTGAAACGGATCGGCCTCCAGCGGTCGGGGTGTAAGAAACTGCTGGGCCTCCTTGGGGCCGACGGAATCTTGCTGTACACCCTGCTGTTGAAATGGTATCTAGAACACGGACTCGAGCTGGAGGCGGTCTATACAGTCATCCAGTATCTGCCAAAGAAGCTCTTCACATGGTTTGTTGAGCAAGTAACCGAAGCGCGCCGCCTCGGGGATGTGGACAAAGCGAAGGCGATGCTGGCCGAGGCTATGAAGCTTCTAGGCAATTCAGCATACGGAAAGCTCATCGAGGCACTCAAGCTGCCACACCAACACCAGCTACACCCGAGACGAAAAAACAGTGGATCAGGCACTACGTTCCGCCTGGTTTGACGACCTCACAGAGTTAGGCGACGCATACGAGATCAAATTGCGTAAGCCCCGTGTGATCATCAAGCGTCCTTTCCAGGTAGGCATCGCCGTGTATCAACTGGCCAAGCTCCGCATTTTAAAATTCTACCACGACTTCCTTGACCTGTTCATGGATCGCAGAGACTATGAGGTCATGCAGATGGACACCGACAGCCTGTACATCGCGCTGAGCACCCTCAACCTCGAGGAGGCGGTAAAGCCTGAGATGAAAGAGTAGTTCAACCGTGTGAAGAGGGAGTGGCTTGCCTGGGACAAATGGAGCGGGCGAACACCCGGCATCTTCAAGACCGAGTTTGAGGGGAGTCGAGGCATCGCTCTCTGCAGCAAATGCTACATCTTCGACGGGGACGTGAACACGAAGTTCTCGTGCAAGGGGGTGGGAAAAAGGCAGAACACCATGACCTGGGGGAGATACAAAGCCACCTTAGAGGGGTCCGTAGATAGAGTGGAGAACCGAGGGATGCGCATGCATAACTGGCAGATGGCCAGCTACCAATAAGGCAAGCTGGGCCTCAGCGCGTATTATGACAAACGGTATGTCTTACCCGACGGTATCCACACGCAGCCCCTCGAGTACCGCAAGGACGCCGCGGAGTGAGCCCTCACTGTTTAGGGAGGATCCGGTCAGGAGGTATTTGGGTGTCAGAAGGAACAATCATCAGCTCTTCGCGAACGAAGCCCCTAGTCGGCCCATCCTCCAGGTAGTACAGCGCAGGCCGCCCATCCTGACAGACAGTTTTACGAATCTCTTGTACTGTCAGTGACCACGAAGGATCAGTCGCCCAGCGCCGGCCACCTTCAAGCTCATGCTCCCCAGGCGAGCTTGCATACAGATACCGAACTAGAGCATCAGACGGAATCACAGACTCCTTGAGGCCGATAGTACGGTGAGCAGAAGCGGCCGGCGAATGGGATACAGAAGTGTCCTTAATGGCATCAACCGGCTTCCGACCCGTCAAACGAGTCACCTCCCCGTTAAGAGCCGCGACCACCTGAGGAAGAGCTTGAACCCATTCAGCTGAACGTTCAGAGGACCCTCGAGCCGCCAGTAGTAACTCTTGGGCGTACTGGGCACCGAACAGTCTCTCTGCCAGAGTGCGATTGAACCTCTCGACGATCGCCTGCTGCCGGTGATTCCCAGCTTCTCCACGCCGTATCTGTGTCTTATGCTTCGCTGCCAGCTGGCTCACAGCACCCATAAACTCACGCCCCGGGTCAATCTGCAGAAGCTGTGGCCATTTGAGTGGCCTGCGTTTGTAAATTCGCTCTAGGGCCAAAGCCACCCCTTCACTGCTCTTGTCTGTCAAAGCCTCTGCTTCATTAAACCGTGAGGCAACATCCACAACTGTCAAGGCATACTTAAATGTCTTACGACCAACCCGGTCATGTGGTAGGTAGAGCAAGTCAGCCTGATGGACGGCATTGGGTCTATCTTCATCAATAGATGGCCGTGGAATGTAACGAGGAGCGGGTAAATAGATCTGAAAAATAGCTTGCTTCTTGAGCCAGTCTCGGGCAACATCCTCCGAAACATTAGCTGCAGCAGCTAGCTTCTTAATGGCCGCCAAGCCTTTCCAGTAGCCCTGAGGGCTGTAGTAGATATCCTCCAGATCTTTCATTTTGGTAGCAGCGGTCAATCTCTAAAGCAACTTATAAGCAACAATACCAGTCGCTGCCAGCCCAAGAACGATAAAAGTGATCTCGCGGTCTTTCTGCGGCTCGGATTGCACATAGAAATCCGACAGGCGAGGTTCAGGCTCGAGGGGCTCGACACGTTTGCCAGAGATCAGGCTGTATTCCCGCATGGCCTGGTCGACATCCTGGAAAGAGTGAACGGCGTGGCCTTCGCGCTGTAGCTCATCGTTGAGCCAGTCCAGCCGCGCGGTTCTCTTTCTCATCCACTCAGCCTGGGCCGCCTGTAGCCGCTCGACAGCCTCATCGTGCCGCCTCATTTCTTCATGGGTGTCCGCATGCCCTAGCTTGGAAAAGATGTAGTTGCCCCCCGTAAACGCGAGGGCATTGACAACAGCGTCCCCTATAATCATTGCGACAGAGGCCATAGCTAGCGGGGTTGATACTGTAAGGGTTTATGCGATATATCAGCGGGGATCAAGCCCTCTTTGATAAGCAAATCTCGGAGTGCTAAAGCGATGGACGTGTCTAAAACCATCATCCCAATGTCATACATATCAGCGTCTAGCTTGGGCAAGGTTGCCCCTTTGAAAATTACCTTGGTCAGTTTTGCGGTGCCTACCGTAAGCGCGGCCACCACAGCACCGTGGTAAACAGCGTTAACAATAGCTTTCCCGACAACGCCTGCCATTATTCCATATAAAATGGATCTCTATTCTTTAATACGTTAGTATCCGGTCGCTTGGAGGGTGGGGCAGGTGCTTTAGTCCGCCGCATTTTCTGCCTAATTACTCCAACAACAACGACAACATCAGCCACTCCAATAATCCAGGGAGTCCAGCCGCGGTAATCAACTGGCACCATTGGAAACAGCGGTGGTGGGGCCTGCTCATGCTCGGGGGCTAACTTTCGTTTCTTCTCACGAACAGCCTGCTGCAGAGCTAGAGACAACCTCTCTGCTTCTCGACTCTTTCGAGCCGCAGCTCCTCTCTTCCCAGCCGCAACTTTTCTGGGGTCCTTCGTCACTAGTTTCTCCGTCTCCTGTGGAGCAATTTCGGGGGTCTCCTCCTCCATCTTGTTCTTGCTTAGGACAGATATGTCCAAAATGGCAGTGCCTAAAAGTTGCTAGCGCGACAGTTGCAGGTGCTAAGCACATACCGAACTTATGGTAGAGTTCACATGTAACTGTGTTTAGCGCATGCCCTAGAAACGGGTCGGCCCCCAGGTCTGTCACCAAAGCTTGATTATCATCAATGGGGAGGAACATACTTGCCACTTGTGCGTACATCTGTAGCATAGCCGTGCCCAGGGTCTTTGTTATTGCAGCTCCAAGCCTCGCCTCGTGCCTCGCATATAGCTTCTCAATTTCTTGATCAGGCAAGGCCTCAACCTGTTCCACTGTAAGTTTGGAGTACCTCCTATGTACTGCCCGGCACGTCCCCCAGCCGCAAGTGCTGCCAACATTTCACGATGCAACGCATCGCCGGACTGTGGCGTTGTGGCAGGTGGTGTTGCATGTCCGGACTGTGGTGGTGTGGCAGGTGGTGATGCATGTCCGGACTGTGGTGTTGTTGTAGGTTCCGGAGCAGACTCTGTCGGCTTTGCCTCTTCACGTAACAGCTGGTCGAGTATGGTGTCACAATCCATCACAGCGTTTGCAAATACCCAACGTCTAACTCTAATATAGGAATGCACAGCTCATCCAAGCACACAACATGTGCATATAAGTTGTAATACAACTAAGGCTGTTACGGAGTAACAAAGCACTGCTTCATACATGCTTAGCTGATGCTTAACATATGCTTAGCTGATGCTTAACATATGCTTAGCTGATGCTTAGTATCTAACAAACCTCACCAGCTTTGAGCACTTTATAAGAAAATGGGAACTTGGTCCTCAGTACCAGCTTTGAGAACTCATTAGCTTCGAGTTGCTTTCGCACCCCATCACGTTCCTCCCTAGAGGAAATGATGTAGTTCTCGTCCAGGCAGTCTTCAAAGCTATCCTTATCCTTGGAATGGAAGAGCGCCACCCACTGTGTCTGCGCCCTGAGGCCTTTCGCAACGGCGTTGTACTTCTGGGTTTGAACCCACAGACTTTGCTGGGCATGTCGCCCGCTAAAAGCAAGATAAGTCAACATTGTCCGCTTCTGCGCAATAGCGTCCTCTGCGCTGCAGTCATCAATGATGTATAACGTCGGCGTCCCCTGAAACATTGTATAGAAGGCCTCTAGCCATTTGAGCAGCCGATCACCGGGATCAAATATGAAGACCTCGGGATCTGACCACACCCACGACCGAGCCCGGTATGTTTCATTGTATCGTACCGAAGGACAAGCAATGACAATATGCTCGAAATAGCCCCTGTACGGGCCTTCCAGGAGGTCGAGAATGAATTCTGTTTTACCACACGATGTGGGGCCCGTAATGATGGCCGAGTGTGGCTTAAGTGGGAACTCCATTAATAAACAGCACTAACGAATCTCCCGGTGTCGATGTTCAGCTGTCCGTCCATAACCAAATAAACGTAGCAGTACAGTGGTCCCGCCGCTTCAGCCTCTTTCGTGATCTGGAGAGTGATGCCCTCAGAGCCGTTCTCTACTCGCCGGCCGCTGCCGTGAAGATGGTCATCGTCGGAGGTCCGGAAGTCCAGTCACAAGCAGAATTTTGTCGTCAAGTACTCGCCTAGACTGACATCGAACAATCCTAGCTCTTTGGTGACTGCGCTTGTCTCAGGGTGCCTCTTGAGGCCGCCGGCAAAGAATTTCCTGGCTTCGTCCCAGAGCTGGTGTGGTGCTAAGCCGTGCGCAAATAGCTGATTGGCTTGTCCTTCTACGATGACTTCAACTTTGGTGATCTGCGGGTTATAAAACAACTCTGTTTGGCGTGCAAAATCTTTGTGTTGGGCGGGATCCTCCCATAATAGGAGAATGCCTTTCAAAGACTTACAGGGCGTGTTCAGATTGATGTTCCATATCGAGTCCTCATTTTTCTGAGGGATCCGTCTATGCCGTAGGACCCGCTCGTATAACACCACCATACGGCTCTCATACATGCTCCGAATTAGCCGGGCCAACGTGGGTTCAGTGACTACTTCGTACTCGAGACAGATGTTTTCTAGAGAGTATGTGGAATTGCCGGCATCTTTACCAGTTGCGCGAATCACACGGGAAGCGTCGTTAAAGGTCAACTCAATCTCCAGCCGATCACTAAGAGCAGATTGGTAGAAGGGTGCATGCGTTTCAAGCAGCTCAAAGTCTAGTGGTATGTAGTACCTGTTTTTGAAGGCCTTCGCGATGGCTACATCTGGCGAATTGGCGGGAGGCAGAACAACAGCATCCGCTGCGCCGACACGCGCCTTGGTCACATTCATACCGGTGCTTGTATCAATGCCTTGATACACAGCGCTCGCCCGCTCCGATCGTCTCTTCCAAAGATCCAGGTAGACGTTGTAGACGTCACTGTCCACAAGAGAGAAGACTTCATTGCCAGAGAGCCTGACGGTCAGCTTTTGAACCAGCGCTCGGCCGAGGTTCTGGACCACCAACCGGTTGACATCAGGGGAGCTGAGGTCGACATTGAATGCCAGCCGCACTGACCCAGGCACGATAACATCGTGTGCACCGAGATTGGGAAAACGAACTAGTAACTGCTGCTTCGGGCCGATCGTAGAAGGATTGTTGGTCACGATTATCGTTTGCCGCAATCCTTTCACACCGAGCGGCTCCCGGAGACGGCGGTAAGGGTTAAGCTTACGACCATATGCACTTGAAGACATGGCTAGTTGTTTATTGCTTTGTAGCAATATCTAATATGGATAGAGTTCAGCTGACTGATTTTGGTGGTGAAGAGGGGAGGCCTGAAACGGGCGAGGAAGAAGAGACAGGCTTCATCGACGACTTAGATATCGACAGGCCCCACACTGTTAATGTCGAGTGGCCGTCACAGGGGGAGACGTCACAGGGGAAGCCCAACTTATACACAGAACTAGAAAACAGCGCCATTAAGGACTATTTTGATAGGGTGAAGGCGCTGAGGGGTATCGAACCTATAACAGGCATAGAGTATACAAAAATTAGGTTGGGTCGTAGGAATGCGCTCTATGTTGGGCACAACAGGATTACACAGTATGATATTGGCATGCCGTTAGCTTTGAATACCCTCAGAGGGAGTACCAGAGAGGCGTTGGGGTTTGTGGAAAAAATACCACCAAAGGTTGCCACTATCCTCGAGGAGACTGCTAGTGATCTGGCGGAGGAAGAAGCTGCTCTAAGTGGTGCAGATATTCAGGATGTCCCACAAATAGCTTCAAATATTGGCAATATCTTAGAACGGGCTATATCGAGTCCAGAATGCAGCGGGTTTTAGAAACCTCAAACGTAGACCAGTACCTGGGGGAGAAAGGCAGTGAGAGAACTCCGGGGGCTCATGGCGCTTGACAAAGCGGTGACGACGATTAAAGGTAAGCTCACAAACTATCTTGTTATTCTCAACCAGCAAGATAAAGAGATCGCCATACGGCGGCGGAAAATGTTGATAGCACCCAATGAGGAGAGCAGGGACTTTCAAGAGCAAAAGATTGCCGATATTGAAGAAGCTAAGAAGAGGCTTTTAATAGAACTCGCTGAGTTACACGAAGACTTGCGCACCCAGTTCAGCCGGATCCGTGAAACCATTCATCGGGTGGTCAATGAAGACACCACACTGGGTGAGAGGCTGCGGACTCTGTTCCGAGAGCAGAGTATCACCATAGCGAGCATTCTCACAGCGATCGGCCTCTTAATTTCCACTATCACCCTAGCCATTACTGGAGGTGGTCCTACCCCACCGCCTGGCCCACCACCTGACCCCGGGGCTAAGGAATGGATTCGTCAGAAGCTGAAAGACCTAGCGAGCCTTCTGGCCAGACTAGCTGGTAAGGCTGCTGCGGCACTCCCGGGAATCATAGGCGGCATTATCTCCTGGCTCCTTAACTTCTTGAGTAAGGGTGTGGGATGGTTGGCCGGAAATCTCTGGGCATTAGTGGTTGCACTCGGTGGCTTGCTGCTGCTGGCTGTCAGAGAGCGGCTAATTGCGGTGAACAAACCATAGGGCCACTAGACCGACTGCGACACCCCCAGCAATGAGTGTTATCTTTTCGTGTTGATGCTGCCGCCCAGCTGTCTTATCAGCTATGCTAGTGGTTGGCTGCGCTGGCTGAGTATTGCTGGGCGGCTCTACCGTCGGCTGGCCAATGCTGGGCAGCTTAGGGGCATTAATGCTTGTATTCAGGCCACGTTTTAGGCCTGGCTCTGCGATAACGATCATGTTGTTATATCCAGCTATCTGAACAATGCGAAGCAGCATGTCGCTGGGGGCCATATACAACCCCGTTCAAAAGACATAATTAACTTCTGAGCTCGCGTTTTGTAGCACGTCCTGATACCTTTTGATGGCCGCCGCGAGATCGACGGGCGCAGAGATGGCGTCTTCTACTAATACCAGGAATTGCTTCTGGGCATCAAACGCCGTTCCAGTTCCCAGAATTCGTGTTCTAGTCTGAGCCTGAGCCTCTAAGATGGCCCACACATAGGTTCGAATGCTGTCATTTATTCGCTCAACACCGCCAGGGTGAGTGAAGCCCTGTGACTTGTTAAGAACGAAACTCCGCCAGGCGGAGTCAGCTTGAGGATCATCTTGTGAGATGTAATCTATGTGTAGTACATCGTTTGTGGTCTTCTGTGTGAATGATAGTCGCTTTTGGTCATATACACCACCTTGGCCGTCATTCAGGACGTGATAACCACTATTCGTCCAGTAAATGTATACACTCCCCAACCCGTTATTCTTCCCGAGCCGTCTCCAGTTATCATTCTGAGAAACCCCAAATTCCGCGCATAGACGCTGATAGGCTCTTACATCGTAGGGATTTTCAAAGGCAGTCCAACCCTGGTCTTGTGGTAGAGCACACGCATCTATTTGAGGATTCGACGAATCTGGTAGTAGACATGGAATGTGAAGACGGCTCGTGTTAGTGGGTCAGGGTCGGCCAGATGCTCCTGCGCGGACACCCCACACCCCGCCGTGGCACACCATACAGCGAAGTTGAGTTGGTTTTGCCAGAATTGCATTGGATTGCTGTACCAGGCTTGTACGATCTGGTCTGACTCCACGTATGGCAACCGGTATTTTTCAAACACGTTGGGGAACTGAGCCTGAAAGAATCCTTGGAGGTTGACCTGTATGTCCACCTTTGTGAGATCCTTTATTTGAGCAAATGGGTATACCCCACCCGCCGGGTATTTGGCGTCCTTATTGAACTCGTAAGCAGTCATTATTATTAGCTGTGCTAATAAGTTTCTCACACTTAGCAACCTCCAACAGGGGGAACCCATCCCCCTCAACCCGGTCCTAGACAATCGCGATGGTGACCTAGAGGTGGCTATCGTGGAATTGTTGTTCTACCCCGCGTGGGTTAATATTTCCGAGAAGCTGAAAAACAATTGGTTCAAATATGGTGACGAGAATGTTGCTATCCCCGACGGGTATTATGATGTCTGTGCTCTTAACAAGCAAGTCTTTGAGCCCCGGAAGCTCTCTCTTTCTCTCAACCCCGCAACTGGCCTTGTAAGTCTCGGTGGTATAAAATCGGGGGTGGCCTTAGGGTGGGGAGGGCTAGGTGGGGTTCTTGGGTTCGGCTTAGACGATAGAAGTAAGCTGTTCAATGAGGTGTTTACATTCTATGCGACGAAGATTCCTAACCTTATCATATATAAGGAGTTGTACATTCATCTCGAGGGTCTATCATCATATGAAAACCGTCATAATTCGCTTCCCTCCACACTCCTCCGGGCTGTACCCGTTAAAAAAGAGGAATGTAATCAAGGTAGACATGAGATTTTCTCTGTGCCTCATTATAAAAAGCAAGAAACTGGAACTGTAGGGGGTATAAGACTTTAAGTCCGAGATGAAAAGGGTGACGAAGTGCCACTGGCATATCTAAGCTGTGTGCTCCACATCAGACAGGGCTGCTCCATTGGGAATTTACCATCCTTATTAAACTCGTAAGTGGCCATTATTAGACGTGCTAATATGTACATCACATTAACTAACATCCAGCATGGGGAACCCATCCCCCTTAACCTGGTCCTAGACAATCGCGATGGTGACCTAGAGGTGGCTATCGTGGAATTGTTGTTCTACCCCGCGTGGGCAAATATTTCCAAGAAGCTGGACAATCACTGGTTCTCCTTTAATAATCAGCTTGTTACTATCCCCGATGGCTATTATGATATTTGCACCCTCAACACACAGCTCTTTGAGCCTCGGAAGATTTCTCTATCGTTAAACCCTGCAACTGGGCTCGTAAGTATTGACGGTGGTTTGATGGATATTTTATTTGCCTTTGGAGGGCTAGGCAGGGCTCTTGGGTTCACCCATCGGGTTCTGGGCGCTAAGTTAATAACCGCGCAGAAGTTTCCTAACCTTATCATATACAAGGAGTTGTACATTCATCTCGAAGGGCTGTCGTCATATGAGAACCGACATAATTCACTTCCCTCCACACTCCTCAGGGCTGTGCCCGTTAAAAATGTGGAATGTAATCAAGGGAAACACGAGATTTTCTCTGTCCCATATTATAAGAAGTTGGAGAATGGAACTCTAAGCGATATTAGACTTTCGGTCCGAGATGAAAAGGGTGACGACTTACCGCTGGCATATCTAAGTTGCGTACTCCACATCAAACATGGCGGATTCAGAAGGTCCAGGAAGGCATCGCCCAAGAGCATGCTCTACCCTAACCTTTGCTGATTTGGCCGACACTATTGGGTGGCGGGAGCCGGGTCATAACTACAAGATCTATGGCCTCCAGCTCACTCCCCAGGGGGTCTATGCTCGTGCCGCCATAGACCATCCCGACGACGATGACTGGGATCTGCAGCTTGAGCTTCGTACGGGATATACTCACCTCGAGCCCAATGGGATACTTATCAGGTTAACCAACATGGGCAAGGCGTTTGTGAGTTATCAGGCCTGCAGGACAGTCATACGCCCCAACAAGTCTCCTGTTGTGACCTACCAGTCATTTCTGAAAATGCAGTGCGCCAGGGCTCTCTTCTATGCCGTATCAGTGACTGAGGCTAAAGTCCAGGGGACTAAATATTGCTTGAAGGCTGTTACAGAGTGTAAGGCCGACCTTGATATGCTAGGTAAGCCTCCTAAGGAGTCAACCATCTATCTCGAGTTAGCTATTGGGGCTGTGGCGCAGACTGAGTTTGTCCCAGTCCTTCCTGGGGTCTCTATTAAATGGAGTGCGTCAACACTCCCCAGGCAGTTGCTCTCGTCATTACTTCCGCGGCCGACGGGACGTGGGCGGCCCGGGCAACAGAGACGGACATTATAGTAGAGCTCGGTGAGGTTGCGGTGGATGAAATCATCATTAATACCGTTACTGCTTTTGTCCGGCTTTTGTTCACAACAGGGCCAGTTAGTACCATTCGCATTGAACATTTAATATCTCAGTTGAAGAAGTAGGTTTGACGCGCAAAGAATAATGTCGCTCTATCCTACATTCGATACTAGTGATGGTGGTACCTATCGCATTCAAGAGCTTACCCGTCTTCGGAAGTCTCTGGAAGATGAAAGGGACAAACGGGCTGCACTGCATAAAAAATATCGGCGTGCCGTTAATGCATTAGACGCTGTGGACAGCGTGATGCTGGCGGCTAGCCTTGGTATGGGTGTGGGGGGGGGTGTTGGGCTTCTTACCACCATTATCGCTGCCCCTATAGTTGTCGGGCTCGAGATAGCTGCCCTAGCTTGTGGAATCATGTCCGCTGGAAGCAAGCTAGCGTCCCGCAAACTAACATCGAAAGGTAAGAAACACGATGAAATTTGCACTCTGGCGACGGCTAAGCTTTCTAGTATAGCCGACCTTGTTTCAAAGGCTTCAGATGATGGGAGAATTACAGACGTGGAGTATAAAATAATTACAGCTGAAGAAAATAAATTTCACCAGTTGAAAAAAGATATTCGGAGCAAGGCTCCGGCAGATCTGGACGAAGAGACAAAAAAATCTCTCATTCTGAAAGGCAGAGACGAGGCACGGGCAGAATTCGTCAAAGCTATAGGGTCGAAATAACCTGTATACGCGATCAGGACAGTTTGGAACCACTCCCCTATTCCGCCGTACGATCCGCCAGTGGATTTCAGTAATGCGCGGAAGGATATACTCCTCGGATAAACAATGTAAAATTCTGAGGTATGTATGAATATTTTTTCCATTCATTGCTTTTCCATTTTTCTCATCCTATTGTCACATGTGAATGAAGAGATCTCCTGTTCTATATGTTGTGTTGTGTTTGTTGATGAAGGCTAATCACCGCAACGACATGTATCAACACCATACACAATACACCATGTGGTGTACTTCTGTTTGGTAAAACTTTATATGGAAGTAATGAATATGAAAGAATACTAAGAGCGGCGGATTCCACTAATGCCCACTACACCGAACTAATACACTTAACATCTCAAGTGTTATTCTAACAAAAACGCTCATTACACACCCACCATGAAATATGTTTCAGCTGACTCAATCAAGTGTCGTCTCCACAATGAAGGTTGGCTACACAAAGCTAACTGGCGCTTGCGTGTGGGATTTTTCACGAGAACAAAATTCACCGCACGGCATGCGTGGGATTTTTTTTTGCGAGAACAAAAATCACGGCGCGGCGCGTTCTTAAAAACTCGTCATGCAAAGACAAATTGATCACGTTTCTATTTTGTGATCACGGTACTTCCGGCGTGATCATTTAAGCCGGAAGTGGCGTTGTCTGGCGCACATATTTGATTATCATGGCGTGTGTGGATGTGTGTGTGTGTGCATGTGTATGCGTGGGTATGTGTGCGTGTGTGGATGTATGTGCCCTATTATACACCTATTTATCGTTGGTATGGTGGGCGGCCCTCTGGTTCATATTGAGGACTTAGCTTCATCCCTTTATAGAGTAGCAGCTTGATGCCGGTCGTCTATTCAAACTTCCAAAACATCTTATGAATCGCGTCAAACGTGCAACGCTCACACATCTCATATGGTTTCCTAACACCCCTCTCACAGAATATACACTCTTCTATCACCTCGCCCCGCTTTGCCTGTTCATCGTGCCAAGAACAATAAAGGTCGATGGCTGGGCGGCCGCAATGAAGTTCTGTGTCGAGCTTCGGCCACTCACATCCATAGGTCTCCATCTGTATGTGCCCAATAAGTCAACCTCTAATTCGACGCGCTGCCCGACGCCCCCTAATATTTCTGGTAGGGGGTCCGGGCTGTTGCAATTTGTGTTGGTGGTGCTCGGTGAGAGATCGTACCCGCTCGCCGAGTGCTCCCGTGCGTATTCGCATGTTTGTAGTGGTGCCCATCGTGATATGGCGGGTTGGTAAGGCTCTAATTGTGTAACGCGGGATAGTAACGAAATATAGTTGCCCGCTGTTGCCCTGCCGAAAATTACGCTATAGTTAGCTGAGCAGAGGACTGGCTATGAGTAATATATCGAGTCAGACTACCGAGGCGAGCCTCTCTTGCTGGGGTCGGTTCGGACTCTCTGGTCGAGCCCTTAGGGGTGGGGGTCGATTCGGACCCTCTGTTCGAGCCCTTAGGGAGGTCGGTTCGGACCCTTAGAGGGCGCGCATCGGTTCGGACCCTTATTCGACCCCCTTAGAGGGCGATTCGGTCCCACCGCGGGGTCTGTGGGGAAGTGTACTCTTTCTAATTCCCTATATACTACTAGTCGGGGTCTGTGGGGAAGTGTACTCTTTCTAATTCCCTATATACTACTCACGTGAGCACCAAGTAGTCAGGGACGCTCACGTGCTGACGTAGGGAAGACTGGGGAGTTAGTTACAACTTAGCCTCCCGGCCGGCAAGCCGTGTTTACATTTGAAGTTGCTTTATGCATTTTTGATATCAATGAGGATTCGTCTAATAAATATAACTCCATTTTAGTCATCGCTGGATGACTTACTTATTGTATGCAGTTGCACGCAGTTACTCTTTGTATGTCCTGACACCCTGTTACAGGACCACAAACTGGTGCCGCCGACATAGGATTCTGCTGGAGTTGTTGCGGCCAAGCAAAGTACTATTCAAACTTACAATCTTCTTGATGCACCGTTGAGAACTTACAAAGAACGGAGGCCGTGAATTTTGTTGTCAATTGAAGAGATGGCGTAAAACTTCAATTCAGTATTTTTGAGAGCCGTTTTCAAGTCATCTACGGGCTCTGTTGGCTCGGGAAGGCCGCTGTACAGTCACTCCTATACGTTGCTGTCAGATAATAGATACATCGTCTAACTGTACCTCTCAAGGATGCAAGCCTGAATCGCTACTATGCAATTTCTAGCAAAGGTCTACCTGCAGCCGTATAATCGTTTTTGCTGAATCTAGTCTAACTGGACAGCCACAACAACACTGAAGGTTACTCAAGTTTGAGAGGAAAATGTCCAAGTCATGAAAATGTTTTTTTCAGAAAATCAGATGCATTGAGTTCCTCCGAGGCGGTTGGGCATAATGGTTGCCGACCCTGCTGAGGAGGGTACTCTAGTTTAATTGTCTCGTTTACCTGAACGAAATCAGAACGCAGAAGTGCCCGTCCGTCGGGTGAAGTCAGAAACCAGAAGCCAGAAGTGACCGTCCAAGGGTGAAGAAGTCTGAAGTTGGCCATCACACAGACGAAGCAAAGATCACGCTCTTCATTTATGAGAACTTCGAAGGACACCACTCGGATGGAATGTAGTCTACATACACCTTAAGATGTATCCTTACATAAAAAGTATATTGTATAAGTATATATTAAAAATATATTTATAACTGTTTAATATTAGTATTGAATGAAGAATATAGCTAATTAGTATATTTAACAAAGGTCTTACAATGGCAGAGGATGAGGCTTCATTGACACAAGTTTTAGGTGGAGTGGGTAGAGCAATAGGCAGACTCAACACCGCAATAAAACAACAAGGGGTAGGTACGGACACTGAAAAATTCAGTGGGCAGGCGAGAGATTTTAAGGAATTGGGGACTTCGGTAGAGAAACATGCATTTTTGGTAGGAGCGACAGATGAGGAGAAGAAAAAAATTGCTTACCAGGCCACTGTAACACCGGTTTCAGATCATATTAGAAGGAAATTAGAAGCTGGGACAGATGAGACTTGGGAACATTTCAAAAACGACCTAGCTGAGATCACAGATCCTCAACATGCATTTTCAGTGCTGAGACAGTCTAAGCAGAACAGTGGAGAAAGTGTGCAACTATATAGTGATAGGTTAATTAATCTAGCCGAGGAGGCGTTTCTAGGACAGAACGTACAAGGTGAGGAGGTAGAAAGGATGTTAGTTGGAATATTCGTTGATGGAATAAAGTCGGATGGACTTAAATTCAAACTTATGAGGGAAAATCCTGCAAGGTTATCACAGGCTGTGGATATAGCTGTACAGGAAGACAGTTTAAGGAGGAGATTTAGACTAAGAGTAGGACGAGAAATAGGGAGCAATAGAGAAGATAGAATTGAAGAACCTATGGAAATAGGACAAGCAAGGTACGGATGGAGAAGACGGGGAGAAATACAGACACCACAGGGAAATAATAATGAAATTAATCAAGATAGAGGAAGACAGATGAGAAATACTATTAGAGAGACAGTAGGTAGTACAAATATGCTCTGTTGCAATTACGGACAGCATGGACACACTTTTAGATTTTGTGGCAACCGACGTACTCAAGTTAGTGCACATAATAGAAGTGCTAATAATAGACCAAATAGAAATTTTGAAGACAGACAAAGGAATTTTGCAAGATCAGGAGGTCAGGGAAACTGGCATCCCACTTACTGAGTAGGACCTGCGGTAGGAGGGAAAATAAAAAGGCCCTAAGAATTAAGGAATATGCGGATTACCCGAATAACAAGTATAGGAGAACAGGTAGAAATAGAGAATATAGAAAATGGTCTCAACTTGGAGAGGTAAAACAGTTCTCAGTTAATATGACTGATCCCAGTTCATGCATTATAGAAATAGGAAAATTTAGAATTAGAATATTGATTGATTCGGGAGCTCAAGTCAGTGTAATCAAGGAAACAATTTTATATTGCATATTAAAAAACTTCAGAATATTTAGGAATCAGGATACCCTTCACTCGGTTACTGGACAGAATTTGGAAGTGAATGGACATACAATGAGATAATAGATGAACCAGGGTTAGAGGTCACAGATGGAATAACGACGTTAGACAGACACCTCAGTTTTCAAGTAATGATTTCTAACAACACAGGAAAGGAGATTAAATTGTATAGAGCAGTGGTTCTCAACCGGTTGGGAATCCCCCCCCCCCCCCAGGGGGGAATTTTGGGGTTTCCAAGGGGGGAATGAAGATTATTTCAAGATCGCGTTAATACAAGAACCGATTACTTGATCTTTTTTTCCCTTTCATACTTTACGCTTCTTTACGTATCACCTTTCTGAAAGTCATTTTATAACGTAAGTAGACCCGCAAATCACATTTTATCTAGATGTCTAGACTTGTTTTAGTATGTGCTATTAGATTTAGCTTCAATTATTACATATACTGAGTATGGGCAGGGGGAAAATTTTTAGGGAGGAAATACGAAAGGGGGAGGGGGAATGACATTCTAAAAGTATGGTAAATTGTGGGGGGGGGGGATGACGTCCTAAAAATATGGTGAGGGGGAATGACGTCCTAAAAATATGGTGAAGGGGGGAACGGACCAAAAAAGGTTGAGAACCACTGGTATAGAGGGTGTGTGATTGCTAAAATAGCACATGATTCTAACAGCATATTAACAACAGATAAAGAGGAAGTGACAATAAATGAGTATCCAGAAATCCCCATTGAAAGAAATAATACCAGAAAAAGAAGTAGAGGAAGTTGGAAAAGACGGAATGATGAATTGATCCATGCATTCAGAAAACATCCATCTCAGGTACATTCAGTAGACAAAACAACGTCATCCTTAAAGAGGGACCAAGAGTTATTATCACAATTGAAAGCTCCGCAAGAGTATAAGGAAGTACTGGAAGAGTTAGTGAGAGAAAACCAGGACGTTTTTGCCATTAATGATTTGATGTTGGGTAAGACCAAGACAGTTACTATGGAAATAGACACAGGAAATCATCCACCAATCAGTTTGAAACCATATAGAACTCCTCTAAGGAATAGAGAAATTGTAGAAAAAGCAATAGAAGATATGCTAAAAGCAGGAATAATAACAAGATCCAAGTCAGAATGGTCATCCCCGATCGTAATTGTGACCAAGAAGGACGGTAGTCACAGGTTCTGTTGCGACTACAGGGCCCTGAACAAAATCACCAAGAATGTAGCTTATCCATTACCGGTGATAGATGATATTTTGTGGCTACTTAAGGGGTCTACCTTCTTTACTATGCTAGACGCAAGGTCAGGATTTTGGTGTATCCCCATGTCGCCAGATGCTCAGAAGAAAAGTGCTGTCTGTACTCACGCAGGTTCTTACAAATTTTTACGTATGCCAATTGGGGTCAAGACAGCCCCTTCTCATTATATGTTATTAATAAATCAAGTATTAGAAGGCATGCAAAAGTTCGCAATTGCGTATATAGATGACATCTTGATCTACACAGCAGGAGACGTAAAAAACCACCTGAAACATGTAAAATTAGTATTTGATAGGCTAAGATTACACGATGTTAAATTGAAACTCAGTAAATGCGAATTTCTAAAAACGGAAACTAAGTACTTGGGATACATTATCGATAGAGAAGGAATTAAACCAGATCAAGAGAAAGTAAAGGTCATTAGAGATTTACCACCCCCGACCAACGTGAAGGAGGTTAGGGCCTTTATAGATACATGTGGGTACTATCGTCGGTTCATTCCAAATTTTGTACAAATAGCATAACCCATCACAAACCTGACTAGCAAATACGCAAGATTTAAATGGAATGAAGATTGCCAGAAAGCATTTGATGTTTTGAAAAATAGTTTAACAATAGTTCCATTATTGGCACGTCCAGATCTAGACAAATAATTGATTTTATATACAGATGCTTCAGATAATGCCATAGGAGCATGTTTAACACAACCATATGCAGGAGAACACTCAGGGATACCAGGAGTTAGGAACGAAAGACCAATTTACTTTCTGTCACACAAACTTAGTAAGTCTGAAAAAATGGGCGACAGTTGAAAAGGAGGCATATGCTATCCACTATGCTCTTCAAATACTAAACTATTATTTACATAACGCCAATTTCATTATAAGAACTGACCACATGCCTTTAAAATCTTTACTAGAAGCTCCAGTACAGAACAGGAAAATACAGACATGGGCGCTGAACTTACAAGGATACAACGCAAAAGTAAAGTACATATCCGGTAAAGAGAACACCTGTGCAGATTTATTACCCAGAATCCCGTATCCAGAGACATCAGGGAATACTGAGGATGAGGGTGAACCCGAGATAGATGACAGAAACTGGCAAGTAAATATACTAGATTCTGCCATATTGAATAGAGAAAATTTTAGAGGTTCACAGTCAGAACAAGAATCTGAACCAATAGTGGAAGATCCACAATTACTGCATTTTAATATGAAGGAAGAGCAGGAATTGGATCCGAAAGTAATAGAAATAAAACAGAAGTTGAAATAAACGGGCGAAAACAGTTCTAAGCAAATTTTTTTAGTGTTGCAGGAAGACAATCAGTTATAATATGTGACTGAAAAAGGTGAAGAGTAGAGAAAATACATTCCGAAATATTTGGAAATTGAGATTCTAAAGGCATAACATGATGAGATTGGTCATCTTGGTCGTGACAAGTTAGTTAAAGCCCTCAAGAATAAATATTACTGGCCGAATTTATTTAGAAGTGTTTATAAATATGTTGATGCGTGTGAGAAATGTAGGTTAAGAAATATGAAAACGATCAAATGCCCCTTACAAGATACTGACATTCCTCAGTTTCCAATGCAGAAAGTGAGTTTAGATATTTCAGGTCCTCACCCTAGAACGTTATGGGCGAATGTATACTTACTACATATCGTGGATTGCTACAGTTTGTGGCCGGAGGTTTATCCGATTCCAGATAAGAGCGCTGATACCATCATTAATATTTTTCTACAAGAGTACATACCAAGGTTTAGTTGTCCACAGAAGGTACTCACAGATAATGGAAAGGATTTCGTGAACAAGAAGTTTGAGAAATTATTACAAGATTTGAATACCGCCCACATAAAAACTTCTTTTTATAGACCTTCCTCAAATGCGAAAAATGAGAGACAACATCGGACATTATACAATATAATAGCAAAAATTGTAGAGGAACATGATAGGGATTGGGATCTTTACTTGGGACCTGCATTGGGGGTGATACGCACAAATCAAAATGAAGGGACAAGTTTTTCACCATTTTATTTGCTACACGGAAGAGAACCAATACTCCCAATTGAAAATCTATTAAAACCTAGGCGAAAATATATGGGGGAGTATTTTCAGGAAATGATTTTACAAGAAATGCACAAGGCGCATGTAAGGTTGAGAAGCAATATTATTAAAGCTAGAGAAAGACAGAAAAAGTACGCAGATAAAAATACACAATTACAAGAGTTTAAAATAGGTGATAGGGTTTACTATAAGAAACATAGAAGAAACTCCAAATTTGATGCTTATTGGATTCCAGTATATTACATTTTACAAAAGCTAGGTTCAGTATCATATACTATCAAGAACCAAATTACAGGACATGTGGCACGTTCACATGTGGAACATTTAAGACGAGATAATGATGATAAGGGAAATTATAATAATAATTATTATTCGGAAGGCTTATACTCAGATGGACAAAAACGAGTTAAAAATGCGATTCCCTCGGATTTTGGAAAAGAATTGGTACAAAAACAAATAATAACAACACCATTTTACGACAAAACTTCTGAACAAACGATACCGAAAACTCTTATGAATAATACGTATGATGGTTATGATAGTGAGGAATCTATGGAGGAGGAAGTAACCGCCCTATTTAAGAATACCAGACAAGCAGTAAAAGGGAGGATGGATAGACAAAAAGAAAGAGAAGTTAAAAGACAAAAGAGAATTAGAGACAATTCATCAAGTGACGAGGATATACCACTGTTAGAAAGGTCATTAAGAAATCAAGATAGACAAATTAGGTTGGATTTAGAAAGAAAAAAATTAGAGGCCGCCAGTAATGTAAATACAGAAGAACAAGACATGGATGAAAAATCAGAGACTGATGGAAATAGTAGTATGAAAGAAAATATTTTAAGTGCTCTTGGGGGAAACGAGGACATTGATGTAGAGATGGCTCTCATAGAGAAAAATCTAGCATTATTGAAGAGGTGGAGATATGGCAGATAGATTAGTGAGAAAAGTTCCGCAGTTGGCAGGGAATAAAATTACTATTGTCTGTGGTGGTTTGGCATATAACTAATTGTGTCCAGAATTGTATAGTATCGTAATTGGTATGAAACAATACCTGTAGTTAGCAGTGTGGATAAATCTTGAACTTGTGGCGAAGTAGTGGAATAGGCATGACTTGCGTTGGTAGTAGTGAATAGAAATATATTACTCATTAGTCCGTACAAGCGATTAATGATGTTTACAATAAGTAATTTTGCGTGAATATGATTTGTAGATGCATCATGTATGTTACGTAATATTATTTTAATTAAGTTTAGACAAAATGATTGTCGGATAGGTTTTGTTGTATGTTCACATTTGCTACGTGTAAACTGTCGGTTCGTAAAAGTAACCGGTAATGTAGGATGACATTAAGTGAATTTGTTTTAGTTTAGATTAATGTTGGGGATAAAACCATGTATGTTGTTCTGGGAGGAGAAGGAGTTTTGTTTTGAAATGTTTGGTTTAAGGACTCAAAATTTGTGGTTTCAGTTATTTTGATTTGTTTAAGATCAGTTGATAATTATTAAGACTTGTTTAAGGAATTAATATTATTTTTGTTCTGTGTTGCTTTAGGTTAATAAGAGTAGACCTCTGTTCAGAAATAAGCAAACGACCTGTTTTCTGGTTTTTTAGAAGATGAGCTGCATTAGACAGCCTTACATGGATGTGGGGGTTAAAATAGGAGCTGCATTAGACAGCGTTACATGGATGTGGGGGGTTAAAATAGGAGCTGCATTAGACAGCGTTACATGGATGTGGGAGGGGGGTGAAATAAGGGCTGCATTAGACAGCATTAATGATAATACATGGACTTAATGCCATGTTGGATTATGAGAGGAGAGTGGTCTAAAAAAGGGAGCGCCTGTGCTTATCAGCATAACTTAAACATAGGCAATAGTCATTGGAAGGGGGGGGGGGCGCTGTAATTACAACATAAAAGAAGAAGTGGATGTCATAATCGAATAGCCATCTAGCATGCAAAGGTCTGGTATAGATAAAAGTATACATGTTGACATAGTATAAACAGTCATATATTACTGTGTTAGCAGCGTAAATAATATAGTGAGCAATTTTGGGAGTTTCAGATCGACGTAACTTTTAAGAAGAGCATTTTATTACGAAGATGATTGAAGATTATATAATTTGGATTTTTGAAAACTTTATTTTATAAAGTTTTGAAAGTGCATGAGAGGATAAATGTGATTAGTGTGACTACTTCTTACTAATTTTGTTTTCTTCTCTCTCTTTCTTCTTCTCCGGTGCGAACCGATTCACTTTCTTGTCTATCCTCTCTTGTTGGTGATTAATGAGAGCATGAGCAGTTATGGAAATACATAAACATCTTCAATTTTTTTGTAAGCATAATTTTTATCAACATATTATTCATGAAATGAAATGAAGCGGGTGGCTTTGCGAAGAGTATTTTGTGATATTTAATACGATTTGTGAATAATGTATGTGGGTATTATAACGAAGAAGAAGTACAGGGTTATAGATCGTGGCGGCTGGCTCTACGATAGATTGTTGGAATAAAGAGAAGTGTGGTAAATAAGGGGTATATGATTTTTGTAGTTGGGAGTTGAGTTAAATTTAGGTGGTAAGCGGATTGCTTATAATTATAGAGAAATGATGAAGAATAAGTTTTAATTGTGTGGGATTATTGGGTTAAGTGTCTGAGATCATAGATGGGGGGATAAATGAGTTGTAGAATTAAGAATTTTCGGGGAAAAGTCTTGTTAGGGTAGGAAGGTAATGTAACAGTATA
This sequence comes from Cepaea nemoralis, assembly GCA_014155875.1. Taxonomy (NCBI): domain Eukaryota; kingdom Metazoa; phylum Mollusca; class Gastropoda; order Stylommatophora; family Helicidae; genus Cepaea; species Cepaea nemoralis. The sequence continues at coordinate 99,961 of JACEFZ010020662.1, read as the reverse complement.
GGCTGTTATATGGGCTTTTAGTTAGTTTGGCACGACGGTGTGCAAGGAGAAAGGAACTAATACTTCCCACACACGTGAGCACCAAGTAGTCAGGGACGCTCACATGCTGACGTAGGGAAGACTGGGGAGTTAGTTACCGCTTAGCCTCCCGGCCGGCAAGCCGTATTTACCGTTGAAATTGCTTTATGCATTTTTTATATCAATGAGGATTCGTCTAATAAATATAACTCCGTTTTAGTCATCGCTGGTTGACTTACTTATTGTATGCAGTTGCACGCAGTTACCCTTTGTGTGTCCTGACACCCTGTTACAATAGCAACAGAGAAATTACTAAATACCAGCAATGGTACACAACCTGTGGTGCTATTGACAGATGCAAAATCAGTACTCGAGGCGCTCCTGTCTGGGAAATTGCCAGTACTAAGGACACTACTTTCTGAACTTAGCAGTCAGCATAAGGTCACCATACAGTGGATACCATCCCACTGTGGAGTACCCGGAAATGACAGAGCTGATCAATTGGCTAAGGAAGGAGCCAAAGAAGAACAGCCTGATGTGCCCGTTACATACCAACAAAAGAAAAGAATGATCAAATCAGTCAGAAAGCCACCAAAACCTGCTCAAGATGACTATCACATTATGGATAGACTAGAACAAGTCATTATTCTGCGCCTCAGAACAGGGCACAATAGATTACGCAACCACATGTATACAAAATTCAAGATTGGTGAAACAGCCATGTGCACATGTGGATTGGCGTCGCAGACAGCAGAGCACATACTCCAAGACTGCCCAAAATATAACATATCTAAGCAAACCTTCTGGCCTAGAGAGACGACAGTGGAAGATAAACTCTATGGACCGCTGTGTGAATTGAAAAAGACAGTTCAATTCATACAAGAGACAGCATTGCAGTTATAGACATATTTCAAGCAAACAAAAGAAGAAGAAGAAGAAGAAGAAGAAGAAGAAGAAGAAGAAGAAGAAGAAGAAGAAGAAGAAGAAGAAGAAGAAGAAGAAGAAGAAGAAGAAGAAGAAGAAGAAGAAGAAGAAGAAGAGCAGAGAATACTTTTCACACTATACCAGCACTTGATCCTCTCAGTAATTGATTATGGATTAGGTCTGCTCACTATCTCAGAGAGTCAGCTGGTGAAGTTAGAGCGCATACAGAACGAAGCTATGCGGGTCATTCTGGAATGCACTAGAGACACCCCAGTAGTGTGTATGTGTTACATCCTTGGTCTGCCGAGTGTTGCTGGCAGGCTCAAGGTGATCCAGGCGAAGGCATACCTCAGAGTAGCTGCAGACACAGACCACCCACTGCATGAGGCGCTGGACGCGTTAAAGGTCAGCGACTGATAAGAGGGAAATCATGGATGGCTCAGGCGGAGGATACGATCAGACAGGTGTGCCCTATGGAGAACATTAGGCGTGGAGAGGAGTGGGTCAGAGTGCCAGCGGAGCAGTCAGATTTGTGCAGAGTTATAATCACATTAAGCCGGGAGTGCAGGGAGTGGCCAGCAGGGGCCACGGAAGTGGAAATCCAGCAACTAATTCAGGACAATGCTCACTCGAGTGATGTGATTATCTACACAGATGGTTCGGTTTCAAGAGGTGAGAGAAGTGGCTGGGGTTTCATAGCCAAAGCTAATGTTCGATGTTTGGGGCAGGAGAGCCTGGCATATGATACCACAACATCCAGCTTAAGAATGGAAGTGGAGGCAGTCACTGCGGCTCTCCGCTGGATGGAGAATACGACACACACACACACACACACACACACACACACACACACACACACAGACACACACACACACACACACACACACACACACAGCGTGATTGTCACTGACTCAGAAAGCATGCTAACGAGGGTGAGGACGGGCAGACTTCGTGCGGAGTGGCTTGCTTCTCTTCGGAGGTCACGGGTGACAAGCATCGTCTGGGTCATAACTCCGGGGCATGCCGGTGTGCTGGAAAATGAACAGGCGGACAGATTGGCTGGCTCTGCAGAACTTGGTGGAGTATTGATACATGACAAGGCAGACGTGGTTAGGGCCTTGTGGGAGCACGTGCACACCTCGGAGGAGCAAATGGATTACCATGTTCTGGCAAGAATGAGACAACGAGGAGTGATGAAAGGATCTGACCGAAGCTCAACGCTCAAAGAAAAGGCGAGACGGACTCATAATCAGATTGCTACTGGTACTATTAGTAATGGAACTCTTCGCTGGCTGCTGAGGATGGGGACGGAGCACTTATGGGAATGCCCCGAATGCTGTGATGTCGATTCCTAAATCAATCAATCAATCAATCAATCAACATGCTTCTGATGTTTCCGTTATCACTTGCGATTTGAATGGACTCACATAATTTGATTCAATAGTCATTAACACGCTGCCTGGCAGCCTTTTGCACATCCTTCCTGGCTTGCTTCAGCTCACTCAGAGTGTTATGCGTTGGTCTTTCCTTGTTTCTTAAGAGAGCTATCTTCTTTTTATCAATCAAGGGCTGCAGTATCTGTCTGTTTGCCGCAAACCAGTCCTGCCTCTTATGATCCACAGTGCCGTAAACTCCTACCGCTGTTTTATAAATAGTTTCCTTAAGTTTACTCCATTTATCATTTACTGTACAATTTTCTGATGTATCAGTGAAAGCGTCTTCAAGTTGCTGTTGAAATTCAAAGCACTTTCCAGGATCGTGAGTGTTAATAATATTAAACCTGGGGCTAGACTTGTGTTTAGCTGTGTAGATTCTCTTTGGTCTCAGTCTCACCCTTGCAACAACCAAAGAATGATCTGTATCACAGTCAGCACTGTGGTAACTTCAAGTTAATGATGTATGGTTCAGATGCTGTCTCCCTGTGATAATGAAGTCCAGCTGATGCCAATGGCCGGATCTTGGATGTTTCCATGTGACCTTATGCAGCTCTTTTGTTTTATAAAAGGAGTTTGTAATACATAGGTCATTTCTAGTGAATTGCTCCAGCAGCCTTTGCCCATTATCATTCATGCCACCGGTGTTGTATTTTCCAAGGCACACTGGCCATGAACTCGAGTCCTTGCCCACACGAGCATTGAAATCACCGAGCATATAAATGTAGTCGGAGTTTGGAACTGCCTTGATCACAGAGTCTAGCTGCTCATAGAACGTATCCTTCACATCATCAGAGGAAGCGAGTGTCGGTGCATATGCAGTGAGAATGGTGGCAAATCCACAAGAGGTTGCCAAACGCAGTGATAATAATCTTTCATTACCTCCAGCTGGGATATCAATCATTTCCAGTAGCGAATTCTTCACTGCAAAGCCCACACCATGTTGTCTTTTTTTCTGCCTGCCCTCTTCCCTTCCAAAAAAAGGTGTAATTGTTTTCCCTGAGTGACCCTTCCTCAGCGAGGCGAGTCTCCTGCAGGCCAGCAATATCAATGTTAAGACGATTGAGTTCAGCATCAATCACAGCCGTTTTTCTCACATCGTCAATATTTGTCAAGTCAGTGGAAAATCCTGGTCACATGGTTCTTACGTTCCAGGTTGCAAGCCGTAGCTTGAGGTTTCTATTATTCTTTTTATTAGTACCTGGTGCATTGGTTTTACAGCCTGCGATCCAGATTTTGTCCTAGCCCCAAGCACCCATTGAAGCAGGCAGGCTGTGACGGATCAGCACCCAAATGGCCTTGTGCTGCCCAGCTTGAGGCGGCGGGAAACTGATTAGTGACACCTGTAGGTGTCTCCCACAGTTCGAGGCAACGCGTGGCGCCCATGTCTACGCCAACTGACAAGGACTTATAACCCGTAACAGTTGCTTCTCGCTTTGATTCCGAGACCGGTTAAGACCAGGGATGGAGTTATTGCCTCTCCATAGCACAAAGCCTGGGCTAAAATAAAGAAACCATGTGTTTCCCATGCAGCATGATCCCTCTCTCGGCCTGCCTAGTTCACTCCAGAGGAAAGTTAACACCTATACATCTGGAACAAGACAAGCTGCAGAAGCTGCCGGATCAGCAAAGCAATGCTCTAACTGTCCGCTTGTCGGAGCTTCGATCCTAGACCAGCTGCCAACCAAGGCTTAGGGCCTGGTCTGCCCTGCCATGACTTATTTTGTCTTTGGGTTGCATTTCCTCGCACCAGGATAAGGCTTGTACCCTCCCAATTGCCCTCTTCCGCCCGAATCCGTTGGCACAATGTGGGATTTCGGGTTTGGTAAACGCCGCCCAAAATTTGGCGCTGACAGAAAGCAGGTAGTACCGTCTACTGTCATAAGGTAGCTCAGTCATATCTGAGTATGACCTGACATTAGATGGATCGCTTGGTGGATCACCAACAAGTGGACAACAAATGGATCGCTTGGTAGACAACTACTCAGAGCTATATTCAGTGGAGAGCACTGTCGGGAAAGAAACTTTAGAAGCCATTGAACAACAGCCCACCATGTATGCCCTGGATAATGAACCGTGCCTCACAGAAATCAGTGAAGCACTAGATACTCTCAAATCAGGCAAGAAACAAGGAAAAGATAGTATTCCACCTGTAATTTTAAAATGCGGGAAAGAAACAATCATCCCAAACTGTATGCAGTACAGCAGCTCTGCTGCAAAGAATAATGTTATAATCAGTACCACAAGATATGAGGGACGCAAACATTGTTACTGTCAGCGACTTGTGCGCTGCAGATTCTCAAGACTCCCCTACTTTCGCCCTGCACGAAATAACAACTCGTGACATTTGTGAAAGGAATGCAATTTATTCAGAGCCGACATTTGAATGGCTCTACGAGCGTTATATTTCATCATCATATACAACATGAATGTATTAACGTGATGATAGATGATGCTAGTATTTCACAATCTAAATGAACAGCCCTATGTTTGCCTATTGCCTAGAAACTCTAGCATTGGTCAAGGATACGTCTGCTCTCTCTACCGTCTCCAGTCAGTCTGTCCACACGCTACACATTGCGTGGACAAGCACGGACACTCTACTCTCCGTGCAGTAGCTATTATTGCGTGCATGGTCTTGCCAGCACGCTGGCTGGTGAGCTCGAGTAACCCGGCATGTCACGGTTACTCGCAAGGACCGCTTCCCAATTGCTTGGGGTAAGCCCTCGCTCATCTGTACTCATCGACCTCTGGTCTGACACAAATGTGTCTCCTTGTGAGGCTATTAATAGTACTCGGTGTCTCTCCTGTCTGGTGTCTCCCTACTAGACTAGTGTTAACTCATTGCCTCTGTAAGGCCTTATTGGGGATGCTGACAGGGTCCCCTCCTCTCCGCGAAGTGTTACTTCCCTTTTTCTAATGTTTGTAACACTTCTGGTCACAAAAGAAAATTGGCTGTTCCAATTTTGTCAGATCTCCAATAAGTTCTAACTTTTTAATAGTTTGGGGATAGAACAACTATCTTCTACCTTCATTCACCGTGTTTTATCTTTTCACTTGGCTAATTCAGTAGCCCATGTCTCAGTATAGTTGGTTCCATAGATATCTTTGGGATTGGTAGTGAATCCGAACCGTTGTCTTATGACTTATGTCCTGGTTTCCGTCGTTTGACCCTATGTCTTTTGACTTTCACCTATTGACTTCTGTCTTGACCTGTCCTCAAATTGCCCCAAAAATGACAACCCACACACTAGTTGACTCTATTCTGAGTACAACACATGAGCACAAAGTGTTCATGTTCCCATTAATATCCCCTCCAACTCTATACACACAGCTCTACTGTTCACCTTCTTGCTTCCGCATGTGAAAAAACTATATTCACTGTTACATTTAGGTTTCTAATAATTTATTGTGTCCCCTGATTTTAGAGTTATCGTTCTTTGAACAGAATGGTATGTGTATCTTTTATGTGTTCGTTTTCCTGTTTGTTTGCGTGTTTTCTAATAACTAAAGTGTATTTAACTCTCTAACATGTGTATGCGTTACTGTACTAAATGTGTGTGTTCCTTCGAGCGCCGCAAATCGGTTTATTGTGGTTACAAACGTTCGTTATTATTATTTGTGACCACAACTCAGCTTTCTGAAGCTCAAAGTACGTTCTCTATATAATCTGTTAAAGCGTGGCATTAAAACACATAAAAAAACTCAACAACACATTAGATACACAGATGACACAGACAAGTCAAATTAGACGTTTCCAGCGGTGGAAAAAAATTTTCCGCTGTCTTTCTCTCTCGCTCTCTTTCTTTCAATGTTTACTTAGTTTTTGCATTCTCTCCTCGCATTTATTCTTCTTGCATACATCTTTCATTCCCTTTCATACTGTTCTTTCACTCAACCATTCTATCGTCATTAAAATATGTTTCATAGCATCAAATACATAAACATTATATATATATACAATAAACGATTGGCTGAATTATAACAGTAATCACGCCAAATGACTGTGCGTTTTGTTTGCACACGTCATATCTATACAAAAATATACATAGTTATGAGGATGGTTTGTTACCGATCCTGTCATAGTAACTTCGATAATTTGGTGTTAGTTAGTTAGTTAGTTATCAGTTGGGGTATCTTCGTTGCACTCCGGACATGTCCATAGGTGCTCAGATCCTCCCCCAGCATATGCATCAGCGTCCGGTGGCTAATAGTGCCAGTTCTGTGTTGGTTGACGAGGCGCTTTGTTTTCCCGATGTACCTCTCGCGTCTGGCTGTGCCGATTCTTACTCCCAGGTCTTTCCTGGAAAGCGATGTGGAATCACTGGCGTCAAAATCCTCTGTTCTCGCCATATCTTTAAGGGCGTTAATAACATCGGCACGATCCATGGGCTGGCCATCTACAGGGGGTGCAGAGCTAGCCAATTTATCAGCTCGTTCATTTCCCTCGACTCCCGCATGTCCCGGGACGAAGATGAAGGTGACTTTGCGGACAACAGACTTCCGCAGCGACTCAGTCCACTGTCTACGTGCAGATCCAGCTTCGACCTTCTGAATCATGCTCATTGAATCACTTAGTACACACACGTTGGTATAATGCTGTGATTCCAGCCATATGAAAGCCTGTGTAACTGCCATCACCTCCATCGTCATGCTGCTCGTGGTCATAGAGTGGGCACCACTGGATTCTTGAACGGTTCGGCCCGCTGAACGGGCTGTAAATGCCCACGCACTTCTCTGCTGCTTTACAACAGATCCATCTGTATAGATGAGCACTTCGGGGCTATCTGAGTGATCATAGATGAGCGCGTTAACCTCTGCATTGACAGCGGCAGGGTTCTGCTCTCTGCACCGTCTGTCGAGTGTGATAATGCAGGAGAAGGTACACTTAAAAGCTGGAGGCACCGGGACCCATTCCTTGCCGGGGTTGATACTGGTAAGACTGCAGACCTGTCCTACGACATCTTCCGCCCGACCCATCCATGATTTGCCCCTCTTTAGCCTGTCACCCTTTTCTCTGAATATAGCGTCATGCAGAGGGTGCTGCTCATCTGCACTTATTTTTAAGTATGCACGAGCTCTCCATATCTTGATCCTGTGTTCCATTGTCGGGAAGTCAAGGAGGTATCTCATTGCTACACAGCTGGTGTCTCTCGTGCAGCCCAAAATGATGCGAATGGCTTCGTTTTGTACCTTTTCAAGTCTTCCAATCTGTGTAGGGCTGACAGTGAGGATGGCCAGGGCATACTCGATGCGTGAAAGCACAAGTCCTTGGAACAGAAGTAATAGCAGTCTTTGCTCGATATTGGCAGTCGCCATGACTCTCATTGCTGCCAAACCTTTTCGAGCCTTCGTTATGACATAATCGACATGATCTCTGAAGGACAGGCTACGATCAAGCCTCACGCCAAGATATGTCATTGACTGGGTTCTACTCAGAATGCTCCCATCCATTCTTACTGCCGGCAGGTCTGTTTTCACAATATGGTTGTTTAGTGAGAACCATGTAACCGTTGCCTTTGCAGGGTTGACAAGGGCATCGGCATCAGCACACCATGAGGAAATTCGATCTAGTTCGCCCTGCATATAGTCGGCAACTGCCTGTCTATCTCGACCCTGTCGATACACGAGGATGTCGTCAACGAATGATAGAGTCCTACCCCTCCCATCCAACTGTTGTTCAGTGATCGGCACCGTATACACGTTGAATAGTACTGGTGACAGTGGTGAACCCTGCGGCAATCCTGGACATACCGTTATCGGCTCAGAAGACCAACTCCCGCATCTTAGCACCACCTTCCTTTGGAGTAGAACTGCAGCTATCCATCGTACAAGGTGAGGGTGCACTTTCAGTCTGAGGAGGGTTTGCATCAAGTGCTCGAAAGATACTCTGTTATATGCGTCCTCTAAGTCTATGGCGGCCGCACATGTCTCTTCTCTGACCTGAAATCCTTCGTAAACATCTTGAGCAAAGACCGCCGCATTCAGCCATGACTCTTTGTTGCGTCTGTATCCTCCAAGTGTGGGCGGGAAGCAGCCGAGCTGTTCCAAGTCCCAAGCAAGTCTGTGTGCTACAATTTTCTCCAGTAGCTTGCCAACAGTATTCTGCATCGTAATGATTCTGTAGCCGCTTATCTTGGAGTGGTCTTTGTTCGGTTTTGGCAGCGGCAGCAAGTAGCTGTGTAGCCATTCTTCTTTGACCTGACCCCTCTGGATACTGGTGTTGAATTCTCTGGCCAGTTCTTCCATGTCATCATTTGATATCACCATTAGGTCACCATATCGGATGCCGTCTGGGCCTGGGGCGGTGTTAGGTGATTTCTTGAGCATCGCACGCAATATGTCAACTGTGATTATCCATTCTTCGTCTGTCCCGACCCCCTCGCACAACTGAGAGAGTGTTGTTGTGGTCGTCTGTCTGGCGGGCTCGTCTTTCTGGTCAGTCTGTTCTATGTAGCGTGCAAGAAGGGCCTTACCTTTATCCGCATCCGACTTTTTCCATGCGAGGTCTGTGCCTTGAAAGTCTGGAATACCCCTACGTTGTGCAGCACCGTTCATGCTCTTGTGGAGGCGCCAGAATGTCGTAAGAGATGCTCGGAGCACACCTTCCTGCAGAACTCGTCCCATTTGTCGGCCTTGGCCTGTTTGGCGCAGGATTTGAATAAAGTCGTCGTCCTAACGACCTCAGTCTTCAGGTTCGCCAACTCAACCTGTGGCATGTTAGCCTTTCTGGCCTTTTGCCAGTCTTTGACAGCCTGCCTCTTTCCCAGCCACACCTTCTCGACCTCTCCATTCCACCATGGTGGCTGCAGCCATCTTTCTTGTCTCCTACGGGAGGAAGTTAGTTTCCTTCTTCTGATCTTGCTTATGGCGTCTTGACCAGTGGTGTCGTACGGGAAGGCATTGGTCTTGTTTCTATAATTTGGTGTGCTGACCTAAATTACCCTCAAGGGAAATAATCTAATAACTACTTTCATTTGAGAAAAATGGGTTTATAACCTTAAATGTTATTTGTGAAAACGATGATATTAATTTCTAAATGGTTGTGTTCGTTTTGAAACGATATTTTAGATAAATGGATGTATAAATGATTACTTCCGGTAAAATGGAGACAAGACTTTTTGGAGGGACGCTATTTAGTGTTTTTCATTGGATTTCGTGTGATTTCTTTTGGATTCCCTGTGAATAGTGTTTCCCTGTGGATTATGTGATGTTATATTGTGTTCCTTTTATTGGAAGTTTTCAAAAGAAGCCACGGAAGGCAGGTGGTGGATGTAATTTTGAGTGCAGCCGACAGATATTTGTGGGTCATGGCCTTGAGTTACACGACGGCAGGCAAACGAACTCGTATTGAGTCAATGGCTGCGGTCTCCGACCAGTAAGGTCACTGCCATAGAGGAAAGCAACGGCAAACTACCTCTTTAAAAGTGCCTAGTATATCATGATTCGCTTAAAGACCGATCATCGCAAGACAAGGACAGAGACGTTAAAATTAGCAACTTGGAACGTTAGGACGTTAAACAACGACGGAACATTAGAGAACATAAAACAAGAAATTGAAAGGGAAAAAATTAATATCTTAGGTATGTGCGAAACGAGATGGACAGGAGCAGGCATCAAGATAGAAGAAGATTTCAAGATTATTTATTCTGGAGGTGAAGTTCGTCATAGGGGAGTGGCAACTATTCTGGACAGGAAAACATCAAAATCTATTCAAGGATATTGGGCCGTGTCGGACAGAGTTCTACTAGTTAAATTAAGTGGCAGACCTTTTAGCATAAATATTATTCAAGTATATGCCCCAACAGGAGAATCCAGTGAAGATAGTGTAGAAGAATTTTATAATGACATAGAGTCTGCCTTAAAGAAATGTAAAAATTCAGAAATAACCATCATAATAGGGGACTTCAATGCAAAAGTAGGAAATCAAGGAGATAGATATACAGTAGGAAACTATGGTTTAGGAGAGAGAAATGAAAGAGGATACAGACTCGTAGAGTGGGCAAAAGAACAGGAAATGATTGTAGGAAACACCTGGTTCAAACAACACCCTAGAAGATTATGGACATGGAGGAGTCCTGATAGCAGGATTAGAAACCAGATTGACTACATTCTCATTAGCAGAAGATTTAGAAACGCATTAACAATAGCAAAAACAGTTCCCAGTGCTGATTGTTATAGTGACCACAGATTACTCACAGGAACATTGAGGATAAAGTTGAAGAAAGTCAAGTATATAACAGGAAACACTAAATATGATTTGTGTACATTGAGTAATGACAAGGAAATACAAAACAAATTCAACATAGAAGTACAGAACAGATTCGAAATTTTGTCTGATCTAGAGATCCTATTCCAGGATGTGGATGATCAATGGGAAACGTTGAAGAATTCAATCAATGTGGCTGCAGAAACAACTATTCCAAAATTAAAGAAGGTGGGTCGTAAGAAATGGATGACTGAAGAAATTTTACACCTCATGGAAACAAGAAGACTCAACAAAAATAATTCTGTCAAATATGAAGAAATTCACAGACAAGTCAGAACATTATGTAAGGAGGCAAAAGAAGCATGGCTTGAGGAAAAGTGCTTAGAAATTGAAAGCCAACACAACAGTCAAAATACCAAATTAGTGCACAAAAGAATTCAGGAACTTACTAATAAAAGAACAAGTACATCAACAGGGTGTCTAAAAACTGAAGATGGCAAAATCATAATAGAAAAAGACCAGATTCTACAGGTATGGACAGATTATGTGAAACACCTTTATGATGATAACAGAGACGAACAGTATGATATTAGATTTAATAATGAAGGACCGCCAATTTTGGAGATGGAGGTTCGAAATGTTCTTAAGCATATGAAAGCTGGCAAGGCCCCCGGTGCAGATAACATCACAACAGAAATGATTAAAGCTTTAGAAGAATTTGGAATAGATCAAGTCACCAGACTGCTGAACACATTATATGATACTGGAGATATACCTCCTGAATTATGTAACTCTATATTTATTGCAATCCCAAAGAAATCAGGAACCTTGGAATGTGATCAACATAGAACAATTAGTATAATGAGTCACATCACAAAGATTTTGCTAAGAATTATCATGCAAAGAATGAGGAAGACGATACAACCTGAAATAGGGGAAGAACAATGCGGGTTTGTAGAAGGAAAGGGTACAGTAAATGCTGTGTATATGCTGCGAACAGTTATTGAACGTGCTATAGAAGTAAACAAGGATATACATCTTTGCTTTATTGACTATACAAAGGCTTTTGATAGCGTTAGACATGTCAGCATGGTGGATATGCTTGCAGATCTACAAATTGATGGGAAAGACATTAGACTTATAAAAAACATATATTGGAAACAACAAGCTGCAATAAGGATTGATAATGAAGTGGGAGAGTATCAGCCAATTAAGAGAGGTGTTAGGCAGGGATGTGTGATGTCTCCAGATCTTTTTTCCCTGTACAGTGAAAATATTTTCAGAAATGTAGAGGATATAAATGGAATCAGCATTGGAGGACGAAACATCAATAACATTAGATATGCAGATGATACAGTATTAATTGCAGACAATGCGCAGGACCTGCAACAATTAGTAGATGCGGTTGTTGTACACAGTGAGCAACTGGGGTTAGAATTAAATTGTAAAAAGACTCAGGTTATGGTCGTCAGTAGGAAGGAAGAAGTGCCACAATGTAATATACGAGTAAATGGAAATATTCTTCAACAAGTGAATCGGTACAATTATCTTGGAACAGTTATAACATCTGATGGGAGATGCCTTGAAGAGATTAGAACAAGAATCGCCATGGCGAAAGTAGCCTTTAGCAAGATGAAAAACATTCTGACCAATAAAAAGATGTCAATTGAAACGAGAAAAAGAGTGTTGAGGGGATACATAGAGCCGGTTCTTTTGTATGGATGTGAAACTTGGACAATGAGCAGTCAAGCTGAAAAGCATCTGATGGCTGCAGAAATGTGGTTTCTGAGGAAAATGCAAAGAATACCATGGACAGACAGAAAAACCAATGACCAAGTACTACAGGAGACAAATGAACATCGTAGACTGATTAGAGAAATTAGACGTAGACAGTCAAAATTTTTTGGACATGTTATGAGAAGAAATGGGTTGGAGAACTTAGTGACAACTGGCAAGATCGAGGGGAACAGACCAAGAGGAAGACCGAGAGGAAAATACCTGGATGGCTTGGCCACATGGCATGGACGAGACAGGAACACTGAGCTGATCCACGACACTGGTGATCGAGTGAAATGGCGAGTCATGACCGCCCACGCTTTCCGGCATGGCACATGATTGATTGAAATGATTATGATTACATGGTAATAAACTACTATAAGATTTAATAATTGTATTTCTATAATTGGTGTTCTAATAAATGGATTATTAATTAAATGATGGTGATTTCTAACTACGCAAATAAGAAAATAAAGTTATATATGCATTTAAACCATTTGCAATTAAATAAATAATAGAAAAATGAAGTTATAGATACTGTTAATAAAATAATAATATACATATATCACAGTTACATTTCTATATCTAATTACACTAAGTCGACGTCCTCCTCTGCGTTGTGAAGATGGAGCAATACTCTTTGTAGACTATTATAACATAGTTCATTCCGGCAAAGTCTCTTATGCTCTCCTTCAAGGATAGTGTAATAATATAGTTCCCTACTACATTATGTAGGTTCATAGCTAACCCTGGAATGTTATTCGGGGTCTAAGCGTTGGTTCAATATATTCTAGATTCGGGGTCTAGCCTGGGTTCACTGTATTCTTGGCGTTGATTCACATATTCTGACTTATGTGTGTGTCAGCGCATGTTAATTCTGCGTCTGTTCATTACACTTCTCATTGCACTGTTATATTCACACAAGTTATATATCTGGCGATGATAACGCACTTACGATATGTCTTACTCACCACATAAGGCACTGATTTATGTAACACTACAGTGTCACTGTTTCTGGTGGCGTATGGTCGATTTCTTCCTGTAACTCGGGTATTTGAATGGATGATGGACGACTCAAAATGTCTGCAATCGTTTTTAATCTCCCTTTTAAGTGCTGAATGGTAAATATGTAATTTTGGAGAATCAAAGCCCACCTGTAAATTCTATTGTTGGTAGGATGTCCCGATTGCATCACAGACAATGGAGAGTTTCGGATTGGATTACAAACTGTGCTCCTGCCAAAAATCTATGAAACTTTCTCACGCAATAGATCAAACTAAGGCCCTCCAATTCTGATGCTGAGTATCTTCCTTCAGCAGGAGTAATCTTGCGACTTACGTACATTACGGGGTGGAACGTCCCGTCGTAGAACTGTCCTAGTATCCCAGATATGGATATGGCACTCGCATCTGTGCATAAGAAATAAGTGAGTTTTGGGTTAGGCATACGAAGGATAGGTGGAACGCTGAAAAGATGTTTCAATTTTGATAACACACTAATTAATCGTGCATCTTTCACAGATAACTTAGCCGAAGCTTTTAAGATGTTAGAAAAAACACTGGTGATTTCCGCCAGGTTTGGAATGAATTTACTATAGTAGTTTACGAGACCCAGTAAACTTCGGACCTGTTTCTTGGTCGTTGGCATTGTCAAATTCAGAATCTTAATGACGATTCTGTCATCAGTTTTCAATTGGCCCCTGCAGATGGTATGACCCAGGAAGTCAATTTGTTCCATGCCCAACTCTACTTTGGACGGCTTCGCTGTGAGTCCAAACATTTTCAACCTGTCGAAGACTTGTCGACTTTTCGGTAGGTGTTTTGTCCTGTCTTCCGTCTGACTGCAAATGGTGTCTCTATACGTCGAGATATTGGTCGCAGTTGCGTTTACCGTAGGAACTGGTAGTTCCAGCTCGTCCAATACTGTTGTGCTGCTAGCTGTGTGTGCTGTTATCTGACTAAGTGTGTTTGCGTTGTCGCTGTCGTGTGTCGCCCTACCTAGTGAAGTTGTGTTATGTAGGTCTGTCATCTCATTGCTTGGTGTTGGTGAAATTTGTTCGTCTGTCTTTTGTTTTTGTGAAAAGTATGGTTTCAGGAAGATGATATGAAATATCTTCAAGTGTTCTTTTATCGGTATTTCATGATCCGCATCTGATATTTTGCGTTCAACGTTGAGAGGCCCTTGGTAAGATGTTAGTACCATATTATGTTTATCAGGTAGTTGAATCACAACCTTCTGGTTTGGTTTACGGTGAATCGTTTTAGTAACCTTGTTTGGATAGTTATGGTTTCCATTACTCGACACCTGCATAAGGGGTCCAGTAATATCGACCGCTATACTCTCAAGTGGTCTAGATGCTATCACTGACCGTTGCACTTCGGCCTTTACATGCTTTTTCTTTCGTACACGATGTTGACAAACAGTACAAGAGTGACAGAAAGATTTTATGTCCGAACAGAATTTCGGCCAGTAAAATTGTGCTGGAATTCTGGCTCGCGTTTTATGATAGGCCAAATGTTCAGCAAACGGTGGTGCGTGTGCGATTTTTAGCACCTTTTGTCGGTATGTTACAGGTAACACCGTCTGCTGAATTTCATGGTTATTATATGTATAATAACGCATGAGAATTCCGTTAACTTTTTTAAAGTGACAGGAAGAATTTTTAGAAACTTTCTTTCGCTCACACAACAAGTTAAAATATGGTGTGATTGTTTGGTCGGTGCTTTGTGCCTCGATCAATTTTTGTCGAGTAGTGTTGGTATTTGCACCACTTGGTGTTAATAGCTGTAGCATTTCATTTTGTAAGTCAGTATAATTTGTTTCTGTATCTGACTTAGTTACAGCGTTGGCCATGTGTGTTTCTTTCCAGGCTTTTATGTTGTCGTCTGTACATTCTTTCAATGCATCTAAACATCCCAAAATAAGATCCGTACATGGATCTTGGAGGATAGCGCACGTAAATGTGCCGGTAAGGAACGGGGTATTGATATGAGCTTTTGCCAGTGGATATTTCTCGATGGTTCCCGAGAAAGTACGGCATTTGACAAATTCACCCGTATAATCTTCTGGTCTAGCAAGTTCTCTCCTTAAACCCAGTAGAGTGCTTCCGCTATCAACTAAACATTGGCATGGTTTACCATTGACCAGTGCATCGTAGAACTTAAGGTTACCTCTGGAGGCACATACTGCGTTAGCTTCTTCATTTGAACATGATATTATGTGTCCACATTTCAATCTCCCCTCCGCATGAAATTGATGGCATACTTTACATGTCTTAAAGTCTAAAATATCGGTTACTGATGATACACTCTGACATTCATTCGTTGGCAATACATTCACAAGTTCTGGATCTATGTCACTCTCATCGTCTGATGATGTATCGATGAGTGCTGCATTGTTTGCCTTCATTCTCTGTCTCCCAAGACATTTATTGCTATAGTGGCCATAACTTGAACAAAAATAACATTTTACAGCACGTTTGGACGATGATCTTCTGCTTTCTTGCTTCTTTAACACCGCTTCTAGGTGTGACGGATATGTGGGGTTCTTATCACACATCGAGTAAGCCGGATGAAAAAGATTGCAATAGTTACATCGAGGTGGTTTCTGATATGGTTTGTCCTTCTTACTGTAATCTTTCTGTTTGTAGGATCTATCAGGAACTCTATTTGCAAAAGTTGTAATTTCTGTGTCATGTGATGTAATTTTAAATATGTCCCGATTAGAGGAAAAATAAGCTGACCCCCGTTTCTCTAATTGTTGAATGGAATCAATATCTGACTGTTGTAAGAATTTTGCAAAAGGGGTAGGTACTGTAGAAATGACTTTGTCCATTACCATTAGTTCTTCTAGTTTTTCATAGCTGTTACATACTTTAGCAGCTTTAGTCCACTTTTTAAATGTGCTCTGCACGTTAGAAATATAGTCTAAGAAAGTTTCAGTTGTTTTTGGCTTAATCTGTGAGAATTGAATTTGGTACCCAGTAGCGTCCAAAAGAAAATGTTGCATTATCCTATCTTGTATGTACTGGTAATTGTTTCTAAGATCTGTAGATATGGTTTCTATTACTTTTAAAGGCTCCTCACTCAGGTTCCTCATGTAAATCATTGCCCAATCCTCTAAAGGTATTTTCTGTGTTTTTAGTTGGAACTCTATATTTTCAGTCCATGCGCTGATGGAATCACCTACACTGTATGGTTTGATAAGGCCCTTGTACTTACTAAATTTTTCTGTTCTTCTTGGCTCTTTTGTTTGCTAGAGGCTATTTGTATGTTAGAATCTACTTCCATTTCTTTCATCTTTAGTCTAGTTTCTGAATCTACTTGTATCTGCTTTTCTTTGGTGGCTTCCTCTGCTTGTTTGTTAGCATGTTCTAAGTCTAACTGTTTCTGTTTGATAATTTGATCTGACTCTAATTTTTTCTGGTCTAACTCTAATTGTTTCTGTTTGGTAGCTTGATCCGACTCTAATTTGTTCTGGTTTAACTCTAATTGTTTCTGTTTGTTAACTTGTTCTAACTCTAATTGTTTCTGTTTGGTAGCCTCCTCAATCTCTTTTATTTCTTTTTGATGTTGCCTTTCTAATGCTCTTTCATCTCTGTCAAGAGCAGCTTTTCTTTCTATTTCTTCTTTATATTTTTGATCCGCCCACTTTTCTAGCTTATCTCCAGTGTGGCCCATTGCGATGCCCGCCTGGATACATTCATATAGTGACGCCATTTTGTGGCGTAATGCTAGTTCAAAATGATAATACAATAATATTTACAGACTAGTTTACAATAATGTGTTAGTAAGTTACATATTTTACTGAAAAAGAAGATGCATGATTAAGTTAGAGCATACCAAAATATTCGGAAAATATACTCATCTAATTTGTTAGAAAGTACGGTACTTGGGATGTTCCACCGCTGTCTTTCACACTACACAATGGTTTGACTTGATAATACAAGGGCTGCTTCTGGTTAGTAGAGCAGCAAAAATTAGACACACGCTTAAGACCAATTCGGGGTCTGACAGTAATTGTACTGCTGGCGTTGGTTCACTGTGTTCTGACACCAATTCGGGGTCTAGCCTGTCAGCGACTTGTGCGCTGCAGATTCTCAAGACTCCCCTACTTTCGCCCTGCACGAAATAACAACTCGTGACATTTGCGAAAGGAATGCAATTTATTCAGAGCAGACATTTAAATGGCTCTACAAGCGTTATATTTCATCATCATATACAACATGAATGCATTAACGTGATGATAGATGATGCTAGTATTTCACAATCTAAATGAACAGCCCTATGTTTGCCTATTGCCTAGAAACTCTAGCATTGGTCAAGGATACGTCTGCTCTCTCTACCGTCTCCAGTCAGTCTGTCCACACGCTACACATTGCGTGGACAAGCACGGACACTCTACTCTCCGCGCAGTAGCTATTATTGCGTGCATGGTCTTGCCAGCACGCTGGCTGGTGAGCTCGAGTAACCCGGCATGTCACGGTTACTCGCAAGGACCGCTTCCCAATTGCTTGGGGGAAAGCCTTTCGCTCATCTGTACTCATCGACCTCTGGTCTGACACAAATGTGTCTCCTTGTGAGGCTATTAATAGTATTCGGTGTCTCTCCTGTCTGGTGTCTCCCTACTAGACTAGTGTTAACTCATTGCCTCTGTAAGGCCTTATTGGGGATGCTGACAGTTACTATTTATAAAAACAAAGGTGACAGAAGCGATTGCATCAATTATCGTGACATTTCCCTTCTCAGCATTCAATCAATCAATCATGTGCCATGCCGGAAAGCGTGAGCGGTCGTGACTCGCCATTTCATTCAATCACCAACATTACAGGCATGATTTTCGCTCGAGTAATCCTAAAAAGATTACACTTGCTGACAAAAATCATAGTGTGGATTTAGATCCAACATTTGCACCATCGACATGATTTTCTCACTCAGGCAGTTACAGGAGAAATGCAGAGAACAGAAGAAGCCTTTATATATTGCCTTCATTGACCTCACAATGGCATTTGACCTCGTGAGCAGAGACGGCCTTTTTACTATCCTTGAGAAGATAGGGTATCCACGCATCCTGCTAAGTCTCGTGAAATCATTTCACGAAAACATGCAGGGTCCGTCTTATTCGTTCGCTTACTATCCCAGTCATTCAGCATCAACATCGGGGTAAAGCAGGGCTGCGTGCTTGCTCTTACACTTTTTTGGTATCTTCTTCGCCCTTCTCTTAAGACAGGCATTTGGGACTGCCACTGAAGACATATACCTCCATACAAGATCTATTGTTAATCTTGTTAACCCATCAAGACACAAGGCAATGACCAGAATAAAATCAAGATGCATAAAAGAACTACTTTTTTCAGACGATGCAGCACTGACAACTCATACAGCAGAAGATCTCCAGCGATTCATAGATCGTTTTGCAGCTGCCTGCAAAGAATATGGGCTCACCGAAACACACACACACACACACACACACACACACACACACACACACACACACACACGCACGCACACACACAGGTGATGGAACAAGATGCGGGTGCACGGTCATCAATCAAAGTTTCTAATTACGAACTGAAGACTGTCCGTGAGTTTGCATATCTGGGGTGGCTATTATTATTAGATGTAGGACAGATAGAACTACAAAAAATTAGATTTTTGATCTTTCCCATTGCAACACATGCCTGTGAGACCTGGTTACTTACTAAACAAGCTGAACAGCGCATACATGCCTTTGAATATAAATGTTATAGACGACTTATAAGAATATCTTGTATAAAGAAATGAACAAATGCATCCATACTTCAAGAGCTGAATATTGAAGAAGGTTGGCTATTAAAGACGATAAAACAAAGAAAATTTAAATATTTTGGTCACCAGAAACGTCACGAAAGTTTTGAGACACACTAATGACTCACAGCTTGGGGTTCTTGGGTAAGTAGGAACAATTTTTTTTTTCACATTTGCATTTTCTCTTCATTGCTTCCATTTTTTCCCCATCTTTTTATTCTTCTCATCCCGTCGTTACGCCTGTAGTCACCGGAGGGTCTTCTCCGTGACTATATGTTGTGTTTTGTGAATGTATTTGCTTGCTGATAAAGGCTAGTCACCGCAACGTCTTGTATGTGTCGTAATTCTGTAAAGCTGCATTCTTCTCTTTGGCCTTCTCTTCCTCTCTTCCCAGGTATATTCCCCTCCATTAGTCATTAAACAATATAAAATAATACAAAAATTGATGCAGGATGTGGCGAATGATCTCCACTTGGATGTAGCGGATGCGGGACATATTGCTTATGATAGAGAGGTTTTCCGGAAGTTTGTTATAGGAGCGACGTTCTGCAAAGGACATGCTACTGAACGAATGAATGTTATTATTATTTCGGTAATGCAATTGACCATTTGGGAGTGTCTGAGTTTTTATATTAACCTCAGAACTTGCAGGAAACATGGCGGAATGTGTATGTTCAATGTTAGACTAAAACTTCAATAAAATACGCACTCTGTTGGTAATGTTGAATATTTTACTACATCATTCATTTATCGTTTAATGGTGTTGAATATCATCATTTTATCTTGTTGGCCAAGCAGCCTGGGGGCAGTGACTGGAGCTACTGAGTTCCTGTTTTTTTTTTTTTTGTGCGACGCTTTCACTTTCAGTTTCGGCAACCTGCCCTGTGGAAAGAGACCCAGTAAATGGGATAAAACTCGGTGCGATGAAGTTGACCCTCTCTGTCAGCATCCACCCCGCCCCTTTCCTCCATTATGGAAGTGTCTATTCATACCCCGGCTATGAATAAATGATCCCTTTATTCATAGCGGAACTTTCCCGACTGGTCACGTGATTTGCCAAATCACGTGACTTAACGTAATGTGACTATGTTATTATTCTGTTATATATTTTTGTTGATTCAAAATCGTATCCTCAGTAGCGCAGTGGTCAGTGTCTCTGCCTGATAAGCGGGAGCTGTTGGTTCGATTCCCTGCTGGACACTATTTAAGTGTACAGAAACGCAAGTTAACAATTCTTGAACTTGCCTGGGGACACAATTATTTTATTGGGACCGGTCTCTGTGGCTGAAGGGCTTGCGAACGCGGTTTGTGAGCCCGTATACCCGGGTTCGAAACACGGCGGTGCTGATTTTTTCGAAAAAGGTATAGAGGCCGGTCGTTCAGAAAGCAATGGCAAACTACTGAACGTAATACTTGCCTAGTACATCAACAGCAGCTGAAAATGCTGGTGTTGACTGCAACGTCTTGTAAGGGATACACAACACAATTTTAAATTTACCAATCTGGAAAATTATTCTTGTTATTTAAACAGCCATACTTCAGCTATGTATAAATTATCCGTTTATTCATACTTCAGCTATGTATAAATTAACTGTTTATTCATACTCCAGCTATGTATAAACTCTCCTTTCCATTATTCACCCCATTCTGTTTGTTTGCATTCGTGTAATTTTAGGTCTCCCTATATTTCATTCTCTTTGTTGGTTATACTAATTACTAATTACAGACAATACTAAACTAATAATTACTATACAGTACTTACTATACTGTTACAGTCAACACAATAGAAATAGAATAGACTTTCTTTATATTTGATGCTTTTTTCAGATTATGGGCCAATCATGACCACCCACGCTTACCAGCATGGTACATGATGGATGAATGGATTTCTCAGTTGAATCTGTGTCCTACCTGGCATCAGTGTCTTTTTCTCACCTCTTGGTTCACTTGTATTTGTTTAGTTTTCTTCATGAACTCCACATTGACATTACATTAGTGATTATGTCAGACCATTTTAATCCTTTTATTAACACAACCACCAATGAATGAATGTTTGTAGTCCATTAATAATTGGTTTAGGCATTCTCCATGTTTCTGATACATACAGAGGTAATGATTTAACATTACATTAGCGTAGAACCATCATTAGAGAAGGCTCATTCAACGGCCAAGTAAATATCCAAGATCTACAACAGGTAGCAGCGAACCGCCAGGCATGGAGAGACAAGACTTCTGGCCTATGCGCCGCCTTAGGCTCAAGAGGAAAGACTAACTAACTAGCGTTTAAAAAAATGTGCTATGGAAGCTCCTTTTATATTCTTATTTTAATATCTCTATAATGTTCCCCCATCTTTGATTACATTGGTATGTAAATGGATGTATGATTCCACTTCTCGAAGTGAGGTTTCACTAAGGGAACTCATGGATGGAAACTAGACAAATCTGTTTATTTCTCTTATCTAGTATTATTCACTAAGAGAGATCAGGTTATTATGTGTTTTGTTTATTCTTATTTTCAATTTTTTCACGTATGAATTGTAGACCTAGTTGTTGTGACCTCCACCTCCATCAAATGTCTTTAGATATTTTCATGACACTTTCGTAAGGACAAAAACAAAAAAAAACAATGAAAATAAGTTGGATAGAACTGACATAATGAAATCTAATGGTACCTCATTCAAGACTGTCAAGTCAATTAAACTGGATATATTATTATTATTATTTGGTTGTGAATGAATTGTGTACCACCTCTGAAGTCAGAGTGGGGTCGCCTGATGGCGAGGGACACAGTTAATAGGGAAAGCTAATCCACACACACAATTCAGTCCAGCACTACTAGAAGTAGTGTGTCTGGACTACGCTTGAGCACCAAACAAAAGTGAATTGTGTCCTTCAGCTGCACAATTGACAAATAAATGCTGCTGCCGATTGGTTGACTTTTGTCAAAAGAATGTGGGAATCCCTGGACATAGACCTAGATAGGAAGCCTTTTGTGGCACGGGTCACAGATCAAATGCCTCTGGCCTGATATATTTTATGATACTTAGGGACTTGCCACGTTGGATTTGATCAACATCTTTTCTTTTTCACTTTATCCCCCCATTTGGTATGGACCATCAATCAATTCAGTCCAAGCCATTCTATCTTTAGCTATCTCATGCAGCTGCCCATGTCCTCCTGATATTATTCATTTCTGTCTCTAACTCTATTCTTGTGATATTAGATCTTACTTTATTTCATTTGCCCAGTCAATTTTAAACAAAACTTTTCATGTAATACAATTCTCAGGTGTTCTCAAAGTATGTCATATACAGTACAGCATCTTTTATTCCTTCTTGATACACTTGTATTTGTTTAGTTCTCTCCTGGAGTTTGACATTGGTGATTCTGTCATACCATTCTAGTAAACCTGTTTTGCCCAGTCAACAATTAATGAATGTAGTTTGTTAATAATCATTGTATATCATTCTCCATGTTTCTGATCCATACAGTAGTACTGTTTTAATGTCTTTCTTGAACATTTACTTCCACAAATGTCCACTTGCTATGAGAGTCCTCTTGCCTATTGCATTCTTATTTTAATGTCTTTATATGTTGACCCATCTGTGTCTACATTGCTACATAAATAGGTGTATAATTCTGCCTCTTGAAGTGAAGTTTCACCAACGGAGATCAGGTTATCATTTGCTTGATTGTAGGTCAGCATGGCCGAATGGATAAGAACATGTTCTTGAACATCCGGTGTGCTGATACCAAGGTAAGGGATTCAACCCCTACACCGGACAATTGTACTGAAATGTTGACCTATCGTCCTTAACTTGGGGACGTAAATTGCAAATGCCTCTGAAGTCGGAATTGGTTCGCCTGATGGTGAGGGACACATAATAGGGAGAGCTAAACCACACGTGAGATTCAGTCCAGCACTGTTGAAATTAGTGTGTATGGTCTAAGCGAGTGAGCAAAAAACAACTGCTTGATTTTTTTTCTCATTATCTTTCTCTTTCTCTACGAATTTGTAGACTTAATTGTTGTGACCTCCCATCCAATGTGTTTAGCTACATCTTGCATCTCATTTCAATGTGTGGGACAAGAAGGCAATGTCATCAACAAAGTCCAGATCATGGAGTTTTAATGCACAAGCAGACAATATTGGGAATAAATGTATCCTATTGTCAAATGTAGGCATGCTCACAACTTTCATGTTAGAAGCTACCAGAGTAGAATTCTTGCTCCTAAGCAGCAGTTTAGAGGGAACATTGATGACAAGATGTTCTTGTTTTTCTCTTGAATTGAAGACTTTTTATTGGATGTATGGAAGGGGGGAAAAGATACAATAAAGAATGGATGTCGCTATAAGTATTGCATTAACTTTAATGTGTGTATGATATGTGACATAAGTAATAAGGATGTTCCATAAAGCTGTCATGTATTGTTATGTTATTTTTGTCATGATAAACTGGTATCATTACACTGTGATAGATTCCGAAACTCAAATTCTAAAATGGAACTTGAGGAATAACACACCACAAATCATGTCTTGAAGTAACCATAAGACATTCTGTATCATTAATCATCTTGAAATACAAAATATCAAATCCATTTATATATTGAGCACAACCCACTACTGGCAACGCCGATCACATTCTGGTATGAACCTAAGGCCTATCCATGTCAATATGGAAGCACTATACTCAAGTTTCGCCCTCATTTGAGCTCGTCAGTAGTGCATATCCATAGTGCCATAGTGCTTCCATATTGACGTGGATAGGCCTTAGGTTCATACCAGAATGTGATCGGCGTTGCCAGTAGTGGGTTGTGCTCAATATTTAAATTTCAAATCTCGAAACAACCACATAATCAAATCCATTTATATAATTTGTTTGCACACAAATGTAACTTATAAACTCTTTCAGACTGACTGTAGATATAAGATGGAGAATAAACTATCATCATAGTGTCAAGATAGAACAACCTGAAATCTGTGTAGGTCAAGGTAAGATTAAGTGCAATATAACGTAACAGTTAGTTGAATAGTCTTTACAGGATGTTGCAATCAACCCCAGCATTTATTTACTGTTTGTTAATTACTAGATAATTCTACATTTCAGAGTTTGCCACTGCTTTCTGAATTGTCAAAGCATTATACCATTAAAATACTATAGCAGAATGAATATCTACTCAGAGCCTGGGAAAAACAAGATCGTGTGTGTGACCTAGTGTCCACCAAGATCAGTGCACAACTCTGCAGTTGAGCAGAGCAGGACACTCTCTTGTCCTAACAATCAGAAATTGCTATTAATGGCAGATGTAAAAGACCACCTTTTGAATATGGAAGGTAAGGGAAACCAGCACAATATCTTCCCAAGACAAGTTTAAAATAGGAACGTGGAATGTCAGGACATAGTTGAGATAGGAAAGTTGCATAATGTAATAACAAACAAATGAAAAATTATGAAGATTAATATCCTAGGCATGAGTGAGATGAGGTGGGGGAGATCTGTTAAAGTTTTAACAGACAAACACACAATAATTTGATCTGCACATTCAGGATTCTTCTGAGACTTGAAGTACATATAGTATTTGTGGTGCTTTGTAAGTTTCCAATTGAAATGACCTCAAACATCCAAATGGACCTTTCACATCTTGGACTGCAGTGTTGGTGGAAAACTTACCGCTCACTTCACAATTCTTTCTTCATAAAGCAGCAGTGGTAGAAGTTCTAGCCATTATTGCTGAAATTTTCCACTGAGGGAATTTAGAAACTATCTTCAGTGCAACAACATCAGTTACCAGCACTGGGGCTGCATCAGAGTTCTGATACAAGAGTTTAGAAACTATCTTCAGTGCAACAACATCAGTTACCAGCACTGGGGCTGCATCAGAGTTCTAATACAAGAGCAAGAGGATGCCTGAGAAGAAAATGGATTGATGACATCAAAGACTTTGTACAATCACATGAAATGACACTATCCAGTGCCACAGATCGGGTGCTGGAATGTTAACTATTCATTGACATGATGCTTGACAGCAAACATAGATGATGATGACGATGATCTTCAGTGATATGTTTTTCAGTGTCGTCTCAATCATAATAATTTGTTTAACACTGATCATTATCATCTTAAAAAATATAAACGTCGCTTGGATTGGTAGGCTTCTGGCCTTTGTTCTCTTTCTGTATCGCTACGTGGTACATTTTCAGGCAAAGTTGACCCATTTCAGCAGAAATCTCTAATAATATCCTGTTTTATTTACTTGCAATGGTTAATTTATAATGTTTTCTTTCATGGTTGTTAGATTTCTTTGCAAGTTTTTCAGAGGGTAATTTGCCGTTGCTTTCCTTCTGGGCAGTAACTGCTGTACTAGTCGGTGGCCATTGCTATTGTCTCTACTGTTGAGATCATCTGCCTATGGCCGCATAGTGCAGGCCATAACTAGCAACAAACTGTCAGCTGCTCTCACACTCCATCAACCACCTGCTTGCACAGCTTCACATAACCCTTGTTAGGGGGCTAAACGAGTGCTCCACCTTGCCCAAGGGTGTCCCATAGACTAGCGGAGTTAAGGAGTCATCTTACTTCTCCTTTGATAGGGGATACCACTACCTCACTAACCGCAATAAGGAAATATGGTATAGTGTGATAGTGATAGATATATTGATAGTGTGTAATGTCTGCACCTCTACACCTCTGCTTCAAACACAATCAATATGCACTGTGCCAATGTGTGGTGGCGTAAGAATAAAATAGCACCACACTCTATGCCCTAGTGAATTACTATATGACAATTTGTATCTCAAGCATCAATTCAACAATATGCATGTCAACCTCAAAGTATGTAAAATCAAAATAGGCATATGATGATATTCCTAATAATGGCATAACAAATGAGTTAGAAATAATATTGTATACATACAAAATGAGACATATAAACATTAAAAGAATATGTAAGGAGCATAGTCCTAGCATCGTATATTCTTACGCATTATAGTAAGAACGACAAACTTATAGTAATATGCTATAGAACAGTGTTTCCCAACCTTTTTTGTGCTATGCCCCACCTAAGCTTTTCTAAAAATTCTTATGCGCCCCCCCCCCCCCCCCCCCCCCCCCCCCCCATTACATATACATTATTTTTAATATTCAAAAATTGAAATGTTCACTAAAGAAACTTGAATGATAGGTTTTAGGAACAAATCAATAGGAAATTATTGAGCAAACACAGTAAGTAAATTTTCAAAACATATAATGGAGAACTGAAATTCAAGTACAAAATAATTTTAATGAAAGATTTTTCTATATTATTTTAATTATTAGTAGTTATTTATTATTTAAATTTAGTGAGATCCTTGCGCTTGATGCTTGCTGCAAAGAGATTTTATGTCAGGTTCCAATTTAGTTAACTTCAGTCTCAAGTCTGCCCGTTTTGTTATATCCAGCCGATTTCTTCCATTTTCGAATTGCCCCCCTTAACAATCGAATTGCCCCTCTGTGGGGCGTGGGCCCCATATTGGGAAACACTGCTATAGACAGTAAAATGAAGAATGGTCATACTCATTGAGATAGCCTACAACCAGCCAACTGATGAAAGTCTGCAAATTTACCGGCTAGAAACTAATATTCCTAGAAACTTCTAACAGCACAAGACTCAGACCCCTCTATAAAGAAAGTATACATTAATACCTGTTTCTGAAATATGAAGCATCTGATTTGAAACTTTCAACACCCAGTCTACTTATAATGTTTTATTAATTACTCTAACCTCTTTGGACCTTTTCCATCCCCATGGTCCATGTAGCTTCATGCCAGAACGGTTTCCCTGGGGCCAGGATTACTTTCCTTTCCACCCTTCTGGAATGAATGACTTCATTCTTGCGGTCCGTTTCACGTCTGCCTGTCTGTGAGGTTTCATTATGAGTTAGACACTCCACACCTCCTACAGGTAATTGCCTCCATTCAACTGGTTGTCCAGTTCACACTTCATTAAGTCTGAAGAGTCAGCTGTCCATCTAACCATATGTTGACCCGGTTTAAACTGCAAGTTTTACAACTCTTCGATAAAACAGCCTGCTTGCGTTATGCATTTGGCATGAAATTTGGTATCATATCTGCATAGCCACTGAGAAGCATGATGTTATTCTGTTTGTTTTTCCTTCAAAGAACTAGAACCAGACATACTTAAAGAAGAAGTTACAGAATCCGTCAGATTAGCCCCTGTCAGAGTCTCGCGTTGCTCGTTTGTCTATGATTCGACAGGTAAATGACATGTATACAACAGTTAGTCCACTTTGATAAACATGATCAATATATATATATATATTTAGTCAACTTTGATAAACATGATCAATATATATATATATTTAGTCAACTTTGATAAACATGATCAATATATATATATATTTAGTCAACTTTGATAAACATGATCAATATATATATATATTTAGTCAACTTTGATAAACATGATCAATATATATATATATTTAGTCAACTTTGATAAACATGATCAATATATATATATATTTAGTCAACTTTGATAAACATGATCAATATATATATATATATATATTTAGTCAACTTTGATAAACATGATCAATATATATATATATATATATTTAGTCAACTTTGATAAACATGATCAATATATATATATATATATATATATATATATATATATATATATATATATATATATAGTATATATATATATATATATATTTAGTCAACTTTGATAAACATGATCAATATATATATATATTTAGTCAACTTTGATAAACATGATCAATATATATATATATTTAGTCAACTTTGATAAACATGATCAATATATATATATATATATATATATATATATATATATAGTCAACTTTGATAAACATGATCACATATATTATATATATATTTAGTCAACTTCGAATAAACATGATCAATATATATATATATATATTTAGTCAACTTTGATAAACATGATCAATATATATATATATATTATTTAGTCAACTTTGATAAACATGATCAATATATATATATATATTTAGTCAACTTGATAAACATGATCAATATATATATATATTTAGTCAACTTGATAAACATGATCAATATATATATATATTTAGTCAACTTTGATAAACATGATCAATAAATATATATATATATATATATATTTAGTCAACTTTGATAAACATGATCAATATATATATATATATATATATATTTAGTCAACTTTGATAAACATGATCAATATATATATATATATATTTAGTCAACTTTATAAACATGATCAATATATATATATATATATATATATATATATATATATATATATATATATATATATATATATATATATATATATATATATATATTTAGTCAACTTTGATAAACATGATCAATATATATATATATTTAGTCAACTTTGATAAACATGATCAATATATATATATATTTAGTCAACTTTGATAAACATGATCAATATATATATATATTTAGTCAACTTTGATAAACATGATCAATATATATATATATTTAGTCAACTTTGATAAACATGATCAATATATATATATATATTTAGTCAACTTCGATAAACATGATCAATATATATATATATTTAGTCAACTTTGATAAACATGATCAATATATATATATATTTAGTCAACTTTGATAAACATGATCAATATATATATATATTTAGTCAACTTTGATAAACATGATCAATATATATATATATTTAGTCAACTTTGATAAACATGATCAATATATATATATTTAGTCAACTTTGATAAACATGATCAATATATATATATATTTAGTCAACTTTGATAAACATGATCAATATATATATATATTTAGTCAACTTTGATAAACATGATCAATATATACTATATTTAGTCAACTTTGATAAACATGATCAATATATATATATATTTAGTCAACTTTGATAAACATGATCAATATATATATATATATTTAGTCAACTTTAAACATGATCAATATATATATATATAATTTAGTCACTTTGATAAACATCATATATATATATATATATATTTAGTCAACTTTGATAAACATGATCAATATATATATATATTTAGTCAACTTTGATAAACATGATCAATATATATATATATTTAGTCAACTTTGATAAACATGATCAATATATATATATTTAGTCAACTTTGATAAACATGATATATATATATATATATATTTAGTCAACTTTGATAAACATGATCAATAAATATATATATATATATATATATATATATATATTTAGTCAACTTTGATAAACATGATCAATATATATATATATATATATTTAGTCAACTTTGATAAACATGATCAATATATATATATATTTAGTCAACTTTGATAAACATGATCAATATATATATATATTTAGTCAACTTTGATAAACATGATCAATATATATATATATATATTTAGTCAACTTTGATAAACATGATCATATATATATATATTTAGTCAACTTTGATAACATGATCAATATATATATATATATTTAGTCAACTTTGATAAACATGATATATATATATATATATATTTATCAACTTTGATATGATCAATATATATATATATATATATTTAGTCAACTTTGATAAACATGATCATATATATATATATATATATATATATTTAGTCAACTTTGATGATCATATATATATATATAATAGTCAACTTTGATAAACATGATCAATATATATATATATATATTTAGTCAACTTTGATAAACATGATCAATATATATATATATTTAGTCACTTGATAAACATGATCATATATATATATATTTAGTCAACTTTGATAAACATGATCAATATATATATATATATATTTAGTCAACTTTGATAAACATGATCAATATATATATATATATATATATATTTAGTCAACTTTGATAAACATGATCAATATATATATATATTTAGTCAACTTTGATAAACATGATCAATATATATATATATTTAGTCAACTTTGATAAACATGATCAATATATATATATATATATATATTTAGTCAACTTTGATAAACATGATCAATATATATATATATGTATTTAGTCAACTTTGATAAACATGATCAATATATATATATATTTAGTCAACTTTGATAAACATGATCAATATATATATATATATTTAGTCAACTTTGATAAACATGATCAATATATATATATATATATATAAGGATGAACCTAGGACAGGTCCAGCAAACCAGTAGGGAATTTATTTGTTCACGTACTATTGCTCGAGAATTATGGAGGAAATTGAAAGAAAAACGTAACTCTATCAGTGTTCACACCGGAAACGACACACCGAAGCCGAACAACAACAAGCAACTAACAACAACAACTGCTAAACTTCGAAATACTTCAAATAGAAAGGAGATTTTCGCTACTTGGAATGTTACTGGTCTAGGATATAAGGAACCAGCTCTCATAGAATTTATGAAAAAATCAAATATTCAAATATTAGGACTCGCAGATACTAGGAAAAACGGGCAGAACACGAAACAAACACATGAAGGTTACGTTCCTGTATAGAGTGGCGTCGACTAGCGAGCTACAGCTAAACATGGAGTGGGATTTTGTTACATCCAGACAAAACGAAAGCCATTATCAACACTAAATTTATATCAGAAAGAATAATACTAGTACTGATCAAAGAAGGAAACGGAACAACTTTTATACAAACATATGCCCCATGTAACGACACTTACAGTGACGAAGACAAAGATGAGTATTTTGATAAACTTGCAGACACGTTAAATAATTTCAAGGAGACAGATGAACTAATTGTGATGGGTGATTTTAACGGACGAATAGGCACACGAAGAGAATCGTGGGATGATTGCATGGGGCCATTCAGCGACACGGAGAGTGATTGTAACAGCAATGGTCAACATCTAACTCAACATATGCTCCGAACATGGACTAATAATAGCAAATAGTTTTTTTCAACATCATAGCCACACCAAAACCTGGTATAAATGGAATGACATAGACCAAGCATCTCAAATTGACTTTATTCTAATTAGGAAATCAGACAGAAGACTACTATTAGATTCAAGAGCACTCCCAAATACAGATGTTGATACTGATCACAAACCAGTCATAATAAAAAAGATTTCAACATACAGGAAAATAAGAAACAAAAAGGTAACAACACATGTCATCAATTATAGGAGGCTACAGGAAAATACGGTTAAAGATGAATTCAATCAAGAAATCAAAAACCTACATAAGAACATCCATGATGACCACTCAAGCGTAGATAAGGAATGGACATGTTTCAAGGCTGCCATGCTCGACACACTGGAAAATAAATGTGGAACAAAGAAAGTAGGGCAGGACAAAAGATTAAGAACAGCCTGGTGGAACAATGAAGTTAAAGATAGCATATTCAAAAAGAAGGCAGCGTTCAAAAAGTGGATCATAACTAAATCTGAACAAGACTATGTTACTTATAGAATAGCACGACATAATGCCAAATGAACAATTAGAGCATCCAAAGATGAATCCTACAGAATATACGGTGAACAGATGGTGACCCTTAGCAAAGACTGCCCAAGAGAATTGTATAAACGTGTCAACACAATGAGAAACAAAGATGCTTGCTACAACCCAACCGCCATCATAAACAGCAAAAGTGGTATCAATCAATCAATCATGTGCCATGCCGGAAAGCGTGGGCGGTCATGACTCGCCATTTCACTCGATCACCAGAGTCATGGATCAGCTCAGTGTTCCTGTCTCATCCATGCCATGTGGCCAAGCCATCCAGGTATTTTCCTCTCGGTCTTCCTCTTTGTCTGTTCCCCTCGATCTTGCCAGTTGTCAATAAGTTCTCCAATCAATTTCTTCTCATAACATATCCAAACAACTTTGACTGTCTTCGTCTAATTTCTCTAATCAATCTACGATTTTCATTTGTCTCCTGTAGTACTTGGTCATTGGCTTTTCTATCTGTCCATGGTACTCTTTGCATTTTCCTCAGAAACCACATTTCTGTAGCCATCGTGCCTATAAGCCAGGGACAGCAAGAATCAAATTTCATACCTGCAGAAGTCAAAGCAGTTATAGAAATGTCCTAAACACAAATCACCAGGTCCGGATGGAATAACCTTTTTTTTTTTTTAGCAGCAAATCATTTATGGCATTAAATCAGCATTCAGCTAAATATGAAGATGGAAAAAGTTACAACAGTTCTCTTGCACATTTGGTTGCATTTGGATATTTGATTTTGGTTTCCTTACAAAGCCATGCCACCGCTCCTTTTGTACTAAATAAAGTTTTAATTGACTCATCATTTTGCATTTCTGTGAGTTTTTCTTGATACTGCATATTTGAAATATCAGACAAATCCACTAACATTGGCTGCATCATCCAAGCTGGGAAATCAATTTTTTTCAAATCAGAAAATCTTTCTTTTAAATCAGTCGATAAAATTTTCATATGAACGACAATAACATATATAGCAGTATCAGTTACTTCACACTTTTGGAGCCAATGAAAGTTTTCACAAATTTTTTTGTAAATATATGTCTGACATAATTCAATAAAAGTAATTAAACCAAATATCTTCACTTTTGCATCGACAAGAGTTTTATTTGTTTCTTGAATTTATTTATTTAATATATTTAGTTTTTCAAAGATATCGGCTAAATAACTCACAAATGCCTTAACATCGACCATTAACAGATTTTTAATTTCAGGTTTGTCGCTTAAAAAATCACTAAGAGGATCAAATAGTTCCATAAATCTTTTCAAGCAGTTCCCTTTCGAGAGCCATCTTACTTCAGAGTGAAGTATTAGTCTTACATGGTCTTCATTTTGTTCTTCACAAAATAACTTGAAGAAACGTTCACACTTGGCACTAGCTTTAATAGCATTGATACACTTTATAACTGACAAACCACCATCGTAAAACTTCCCGTTGTTTCAGAATCAGATTTCTGGCTCTAAATGTTGTGTTGCTTAGCTGAAATTTGTTGAATTCCAAGGATATTTCAAATTGGCTTTTGGAACGTTAAAATCCAAACCACGTGTGTAGTGAAGTGTGTGTTGTGTTATGAGCGGTGGCTACAACCGGACCGGAACATTCTCGACGTGTTTCCTTCTATCGATGATCCGACTAATCATTTTCTGTTGCTTCAAGATCAGTAAATGTTATAATGTGTCGCTCAAATATGTTAAACTCCAAGGATACTTTCAAGATTGGTTATTGGAACGTCAGAACTTTGTTCCAGACGGGGAAAACGACTCAGGTGTGTAATGTTATGAATGAATATAACCTAGAAATTCTTGGGGTTAGCGAGTGCAGATGGACTGACTCAGGTAAGACATTTCTCAACTGTGAACAAAGACACATAATTTATTCAGGAAGAACCGACAACCATCATTCGAACGGAGTCACTATCATCATGTCAAAAAATGTAGAAAGATCACTGATCAGCTGGGAACCAGTAAATGATAGAATCATAACAGCGCGTTACCAAACGAAATATTTCAAACTAACAATCATACAGTGCTACGCACCTACCAACGATGATACAGACATCAACAAAGATAAATTCTATGAACAACTAATTGGTATCATCAACTCATCTCCCAAGCACGATATTGTTGTTGTAATGGGTGATTTCAATGCCAAGATAGGGTCTGACAATAAGGGTGTTGAGAGATATATGGGAATCCACGGCTTAGGAGATATGAACCAAAACGGAGAGAGACTACTAGAATTCTGTGAAATAGCAAATCTGATAGTAGCAAACTCTTTATTTCCGCACAAAGATATACACAAAGTCACGTGGAACTCGCCTGATAGCATCACAAAAAATCAGATAGACCATTTTTGCATTAATGCCAAATTCCATTCATCAGTACAAGACGTCAGAGCCTACAGAGGTGCAGATGCTGGCAGTGATCACAATCTCTGCATTGCCAAACTAAAAATAAAGCTCAAGACTCTGCACAGATCACACAGAATTAAGAAAATAAACTCACAGTCCCTACTGACTAAAGAACACCCAACTCGCATTCAATTCAGAGGTACAAAGCATCTATGCTAACAAAGAAAGTATATCGAGCAATGTGAATATTAAAAACAACATTGAAGAAAATTGGAATTTCCTAAAAGATACCTTGCTAAATGCTGCAACAAACACAGTCGGCTACGTACAAAGACAGAAGAAGAAGTGGCTAAGCGATAACACCTGGACGAAGATACAAGAAAGAAAACAAGCAAAACTAACACTTCTTTCTGCAAAAGACACATCTACATATGAAACCCATAAGCGAAAATACTCTATGTTGGATAAAGAGGTGAAATCAAGCGCACGAAAAGACAAACAGAACTTTATTCACAGCCTGACCTCTGACGCCGAAGCAGCTGCCAGAACTGGAAACAACAGAGCTGTATTCCATATCATGAAGCAACTATGCAATCACTCACCTACACCAAATATACCCATCAAAGACAAACAAGGCAATCAATTTTTATCCGATGACCTTCAAAAGCAACGATGGGCAGAACATTTCAAAGAAATATTAAATAGACCGCAGCCTGACACTGTTCCGAACCTGGATGGAGAAATTACTATGCCCCCACTAGATGCCTCCTGCGAGTCATTCACCATGGAAGAGATTAAAGCAGCCATAAAAAAATTGAAGAACAACAAAGCTGTTGGTGAAGATGAAATCTCAGGAGAAATGCTCAAAGCAGCAGATGAGAACACCTTACAACGTTTGTTACAGCTGATCAATGAAATCTGGCAAAGCGAATCCCCACCACAACAGTGGAAAGATGGTGTAATTTTCAAACTGCCAAAAAAGGGCGATATGTCTGATTGCAATAATTGGTGTGGTATCACTCTATTATCAGTAACAGGAAAAATTTTTGTAGCATGTTACTTGAGAGATTGAAAAAGGTGATAGATGAAAGGTCAGAGAAGAACAAGCAGGCTTCAGACCAAAACGGTCATGTATAGACCACATTTTCACCCTCAGAATAATCATTGAAGACTCCGTAGAATTCCAGTCGAAATTAATCACCAACTTTGTCGACTTTCAAAAAGCCTTCGACAGTA
This sequence comes from Cepaea nemoralis, assembly GCA_014155875.1. Lineage (NCBI taxonomy): Eukaryota > Metazoa > Mollusca > Gastropoda > Stylommatophora > Helicidae > Cepaea > Cepaea nemoralis. Next base: position 64,716 of record JACEFZ010020662.1, on the reverse strand, counting down.
TCCACCATCCTTCACTTTGGAATCTACTTAACATCTATGGTTTTCCTACCAAATATACCAACGTCATAAAATCTTTCTACAAAGAGACACGTTGCTGCATAAGAACAGAAACAGGCAACTCTGACTGGTTCTCAGTCGAAACAGGAGTGAAACAGGGTTGTGTCTTATCACCGATGCTTTTTGGAATAGCTATCGATTGGGTCATGCGCAAATGCACAAACAACACAAATATGGGCATCCATTGGGTTGACAAAATTCTAGAAGACCTGGACTTTGCTGACGACATAGTGCTTTTGAGTTCAACACACCCGGATGCCCAAGAGAAAATAAACCACCTCCAAAATGTTTCAGGGCAAATTGGTCTCCAAATTAACACCACAAAAACAAAGACTATTGATCTTACCAACAGTTCAGATGTCACCAAATTGAACAGCTACGTTCTTGAAAAAGTCAACAGCTTCACATACCTAGGAAGCAAAATGACATCTACAGGGGACTCAACACCAGAAATATCATCTAGAATCGCACTGGCATCTAGTGCCTTCAATAAACTGTCAAACAAGTCAAAGACACTCAGCAAACACACAAAACTTAAAATCTTCAACTCTTGTGTGATTCCAGTGTTAACGTATGGATGTGAAAGTTGGAAATCAACGGTAGCTTTAGATAAAAAATTAGACAATTTTGAGAACAAATGTCTTAGAAGACTTCTAAACATCCACTGGACAGACTTCAGAACCAATGCGCAAATAAGACAAGAGACTAAGCAAGATACAGTATCCAATTTCATAAGAAGACGCCGTTGGAACTACATCGGCCATGTACTCAGAATGGACAAGTCAAGACTCCCCTACCAAGCCCTCATATGGTCACCGGTAGGGAAAAGAAAACGGGGAAGACCAAGAGAGACCCTGCGTAGAACCATCATTAGAGAAGGCTCATTCAACGGCCAAGTAAATATCCAAGATCTACAACAAATAGCAGCGAACCGCCAGGCATGGAGAGACAGGACTTCTGCCCTATGCGCCGCCTTAGGCTCAAGAGGAAAGACTAACTAACTTTATAACTAAATTTAGTACTTCATTTAGAACAGGCAAAATGTTTTTAGCTACCAGGTTTTCCCTGTGAATAACACAATGCCCAAGAAGCATTTCTGGATTCTCATCTTTCATCAATTTTAAGCAACCATTTTTCTTCACCATTATATTAGGAGCACCATCAGAAGCACAAGATGTTACATTTTTCATTGGTATATTATTGTCATCTAAGTAATTTTTTTAGCTTACTATATATATCTTTGAAGGTAGTGGTGCTTTCTAATGATGTACAGAACAAAATTTCTTCAGCAAAATCACCTTTATCAATATATCTTACGTAAGTTGTTAAGTATGGCGTCACTGTCTCTCAAAGTTAATTCATCCATTTGCACCGAGAATTTTCTTGTTTTCGGCTTTTCAACAAGTTGTATTTCAATATCCTAAATCATTTCGTCTATTCTTCTGCTAACAGTATTGTTACTTAGTGGCATAGCTTTAACGTCTTTGTCATCTTTTTCCAGAACCGTTTTAATAAATGCTGATATTGATGGTTTGATTAAATCTCTCTCTCCCCCCCCCCCCCCCCCCCCATAGTATGACTTTTCCCAGATTTAGCGATGAGCAATGAAATTTGGTAACTAGCCTCAAGAGTACGGTTGATAGTTGCATTATATGCAGTACATAGAGATTTTAATGTTACTCATTGTTCAAAATTTTTCTTTAAAGTTTGAAATTAATTCAAATCTGAATTAATATGAGCATTATGTTTAGCCTTCAAATGTGCCTCAAGACGACCTCGTTTCATTAATTCATTAGTCAGGCATTGTTGGCATTATGACAAAGAGGTGACCGTTCATCGTGGACAGCGGGTATGAAACCAAATTTTACATATTCCTCCGAATACTGACAAATTTTTTTTTCTTCCTTTCACCACTCATTTCACTATGGGCTGTAATAAATAAATATAAGATCAATTAACCCCCCCCCCCCCCCCCCCCCAAATGATATGAACTGGAGTAACCGTAGAATAAAAATGCATATTTAAATATTTATGGCACATTTACCCCACCGCAAACAAAAATACTTTTTCAGTTGACAAATTTTTATGGAAAATGATGCTTCTAAAACAGAAATTGATAAGAATTACCAATTGAATTTACATACTATTTTTATATCACTTATATTTATACAATGTATATATTTTTTTATAAACAACAAGACTTTTACAACAATTTAATGGACGCTTATTTCAAATTAACACCAACGGTGAATGCTAAGCGTTACTGCGAAACACTGCAGAAACTGAGATCCCGGCACTAAGTATTTTGAGCCATTTAGAACAAATAGCGCAAAATGTTTAATGCCGGCCCAGTATAACCAGTAGTTCAACTCTAACGTCTAACAATGAAATCACGGCTACTAACATGGCGGGCAGAAGTTGCTTATACTGGACGTTTACCCAGCTCGAGTAGGGAATGAGAGTCGCCATACAACTCTGGACGAGTCCATTTTCGAATTTCCCCCCTTAAAAATCAAATTTCCCCCATGTGGGGCGTGGGCCCCACGTTGGGAAACACTGTATTAGATCATACATTAACTTAAATCTGACATGGGCTTAGTTCATACAACAGCCTGGACCATGCATCAGTTTAGATCACACATCAGCTTAGATCATACATCTACCTAGATCACACATCAGCTTAGCTCATACGTCAGCATAGATCATACATTAGCATAGAACAGACATTAGCTTAGATCTTATATCAGCTTAGATCATAAATTGGCTTAAATCATACATCAGCCTAGATCACACATTAGCTTAGAACAGACATTAGCTTAGATCTTATATCAGCTTAGATCATAAATTGGCTTAAATCTTACATCAGCCTAGATCACACATCAGCTTACATCAAAGATCAGCCTAGATTAAGGGTCACCAAACTATGGCCCGTGGGTCGGATACGGCCCGTGACGTCAGTTCATTAGGCCTGCCGAAAGTACTCGAATTTGCTTGATAAAACGTATGGAACACCAGACGTGATATAATTTAAATTTAAATATCATGTTTAGAATACTAGGAGATCTTCACACTTGCAGAGACCTCCTGGCTGCTATGTGCCTTAAGTTTACTATGTTCAATTTTAAATTATTGTATCTAGATTTTCTTATTTATTGTAATGTTTGCTTATTTTGTGCCATACCAAGTCCTTCCCCAGCTCCGTCTATGCTCTGATGTTACCATGGTTTCCAAGACAATACATACAAACATGCATCTTTCCCATCCCCGATGCATCCGGCTGTCAACACAGGTCTGACACTCCAGAAATATTTACAGTACTTATTTTTGCCTGTCATCCATTTTAAAGGTCTGTAACAAAGATTTATTTGTTTAACAATGATAGATTAGTGAACTACAAATGTGAATAGAGGTGCTAAAGTAGCAAACATAGCATATAATTGCCATAGAACCTCATGTTATTATGAAAATATTATCCCCAGCTCAGATAAATTCCCTGGTCAAGGTGTTAATGGAGCTGGTCTCTAGGCCAGTGTTTGTCAACCTTTCTGCTGGAGCAGATCCTTGCACAAATGTTTACATTGCTCAAGGAACTCTATGTGATGATCCAAGTGTCTGTCCTACTTTATGTAATAAACCAGATGGGCAGAAATGTTACATTTAGGCGATTTTGATCTGTTTCTGTGGAACCCCTGGCTGCCACTTGTGGAACCCTGGTTGAAAAACACTGCTCTGGGCTGTTCATTTAGGCTCACCCTATTTATATTATTATATTATTTATTATATATATATATATATATATATATATATATATATATATATATATATATATATATATATATATATATATATATATATATATAATTATTATATTATTTATATATGTTGCAAATCTTATCATGTTAGTTAGTTAGTTAGTCGACAGATCATCCTCGTTGCACATCGGACCATTCAGTCCATAAGTGCTCGGATCCCCTCCTCAGCAAATCCCGCAGCGTGTAGCGGCTAACGACGCCAGTTCTGTGTTGGTTTATCAATCTTCTTTGGCTTCCTGCGTAGTGTTCTTGTTTGGCCACCCCTCTTTTAATTTGCTGCTCTCGCAGTCTGGCCATTGTTATAGATTCACAGTCATCACTTGGTTCTGGCAAAAGTGTCACTTCTCGTAGAGCATTCAGAATGTCGGCCTGGTCCATGGCGTGTCCGCCCTCCACAGTAGCCTCACCTGCGAGCTTGTCAGCCCGCTCATTTCCTTGTACTCCCGCATGACCTGGCACGAAGATGAAATTAATCTTTGCCAGCCGAGACCGCTCCAGAGGCAGCAACCATTCTCTTCGGATCGACCCCTCCTCTATCCTCTTGATCATGTTCATTGAGTCGCTAAGGAAACAAGCCCTAGTGAATGTCTGTGTCTTGAGCCATGTTATTGCTTTACTTACTGCCATGACTTCCATGGTCAGGCTACTTGTGGTTTCAGTGAAAGCACCAGAGTCCTCCTTCACAATTCTCCCTCCGGCCCGAGCTGTAAAGGCCCATGAGCTTCTCACATGTTGGACGACCGACCCATCTGTGTAGATGACCGCGTCACTGTCTAGCGAATTCTCGAAAATCAACGCTTGTACTTCACCCTCCACAGCAGCCAGATTTTCTTGTCTGCATTTTCTATCTAGTTGGATGCAAACTGAAAAGGATGTGCAGAAGTCTGTTGGCACTTGCACCCACTCCTCGCCAGGTTCTAAGTCCTCAAGTGAACACACCTGTTGAAGAATATCTTCGGCTTGACCCATCCACGACCGTCCTCTTTTTAACCTGCTGCCCTTCACCTTCCTAATTTCACTATGCAGTGGATGCTGTGTGTTTGCGTTAATTCTGAGGTAGGCGCGTGCCCTGCAAATCTTATCATGTGATATATTCAATTACCAAAGGTACCTAAAGACTTTATATGTGTCTTTTTCCAGTGACTCCTAGTCTTCTGCTTTTCTTGTGTTTCATTAGGATTTTAATTATGTTTCTAATACAATGTCTTTTTCATTTTCAGATCCCATATAATTCACCCTTTATTATGACTACTGAGAAAACAAGTGGACGCCAAATGTTCGCATTTTCAATTAAGAATGGGGAGTAAAGTACTTCTTTGTGGGAACAAAGGACCAGAAAACCAGTTGCGTAATATGCAGCGAAAGTGTTGCCATTTTGAAAGAGTACAATTTTCAGCGTCACTACGAAACAAAACATCTATCAACATAGTCAAAATTTTCTGGAAAGTTATGCTCTGAGAAATATGAGTCCTTGAAACGTGGTTTAGAAACACAAAGAGAAAGTTTGCTGAAAATGAATCTGTCACTCATACAAGTCACAAAATAGTGCATAAGATGGCAGAATGAGGAAAACTGTTTACTGATGGCAACATCATCAAAGAGTGTATGATGGAAGCAACAAATGACTTTTGTCCTGAGAAAGCCGATTTGTTTGGAACTAACAACCTTTTGGCAAGTTCAGTTGTGCGAAGAACAGAAGAACTTGGAAAGAACATAGTGCTACAGATACGCGAGAAAACTAATGAACGAATAAACTTTATTTTCAAATGGTAACAAATTGTATATCCACCGGAATAAGTGGACAACTCTGCAGCTGAGCAGAGCAGGGCATTCACTTGTCCTTGCAGTCGGAAATGGCTGTCAAAAGCAGAGGTAAAAAGACCACCATGTGAATGTGGAAGTCAAGGGGAAACCACCACATTATCTTCCCAAGACTTCATGGCAAAACATAAATCAAAGTTAGTGAAGGACGTTAATGGCTGTCTTAGGGCATCCTCGTCCGGTAGGGACAGTCATGAGCCACAGGTGACACCAGACCGTCATCCAGCTACTGATGGCAAAATCTTAACTAAAATAAATAAATTTAGAGTATGAACATGGAATGTTAGGACATTAAATGAGCTAGGAAAGTTGACCAATGTTCTAAGAGAGATGGATAGCATGAAAATGAATATACTAGGCATTAGTGAGATGAGATGAAAGGGATCGGGCAAAATTATAGCTGACAATCACACAATAATTTATTCTGGAGGGGATACACATGAAAATGGTGTAGGAATAATATTAGACGAAAAAACAGCCAAGACAATTAATGGATACTGGTGTATTTCAGATAGAGTTATTATGATAAAAATCAAAGGCAAACCAATAGACATAAATATTTTACAAGTATATGCACCAACAGCAAGCAGTAGTGATGAAGAAATACAACACTTTTACGACGAAATAGAAATGGCGATGGCTCAAATTGGATCACAAGAAATAAAGATAATACTTGGTGATTTTAATGCAAAAGTAGGAAAGGGAAAAATGGAGGATGTAGTGGGGAATTATGGTTTAGGTACAAGAAATGAAAGAGGGGAAAAGATAATAGAATGGGCAAATATCAATGATATGATAATTGGAAACACATGGTTTAAACACCATAAAAGACGACTGTACACATGGATAAGCCCTGATAAGAAAATACGCAACCAAATTGACTAAATACTAATTAATAAAAGATTTAGAAATTCTTTAATTAATGTAAAGACAATGCCTGGTGCTGACTGTAATAGTGATCATGTACCACTATGTGGACAAATAAAAGTAAGATTAAAGAGAGGGGAAAAAATGGTTAAGAACATGAGACTTAATAAAGAGGTTCTAAAAATAGATAAAGAAATGCAAGAACAATACAGAGTGACTGTGAAAAATAGGTACAATGCAATAACTAAAATACAGAGTATAGATGAACAATGGGAAATGTTAAGGGACTCTATTCATCAAACTAGCAAACAAGTATTACCAGAGAGAGGCAAAATAGCTAAGAAAAAATGGATGAATGAAGATATCTTAAACCTGATGGACAAAAGAAAACAGTATAAAAATGACAAACAAGAATACGCTAAGATAAATAAAGAAATAAAAGATAAATGTGGGAAGGCTAAAGAAAGTTGGTTAAACGAGCAATGCAAAAAAATTGAATTAAATTCCATTAAAGATACAAAAAATATGCACAGACAAATCAGTGAGCTTACAGGAAAAAAAATAAGAATAAATACAGGGTGTTTGAAATCAAAAACAGGAAAGATAATATTAGAGGAAGTTGCTATAATGAAGAGGTGGAATGAGTATATAAGAGAATTATATGAAGGAGAAAGGGCAGAATTAACAGAAGATAGTAACTTAGAAGGTCCACCTATTCTGAAAGAAGAAGTCGCTGACGCTATGAAACGTATGAAGAAAGGAAAAACAGCTGGGCCAGATGAAATCACAATAGAAGAATTAGAAGTATTGGGAGAATTTGGAGTAGATATATTAACCAAAATGTTGAATGATATTTACAGCAGTGGATATTTACCCAGTGATATGCTGAAATCTGTATTAATAGCTTTACCAAAAAGACCAGGAGCAATTGATTGTGAAGATTTTCGTACAATTAACCTTATAAACCATATCACTAAACTTCTACTCAGAATCATAATGAGAAGAACCAAAAAGAAAATAAAAATGGAAATTAGTGAAGAACAGTATGGATTTGTGGAAGGAAAGGGCACAAACAATGCAATTTATACATTGCGGACACTAATAGAAAGGTCAATAGAGAAACAGAGGGACATATATTTGTGCTTCATAGATTAAACTAAGGCATTTGATAAAGTAAAACATGATGAACTGATTAAAATGTTGGAAGATATCAACACTGATGGAAAAGATTTAAGAATAATAAAGAATATTTACTGGAACCAAGTAGCAGCAATTAAAATGGGAAATAAAGAGGGTAGTTACGAACAGATAAAGCTAGGAGTACGACAAGGGTGTGTCTTGTCACCAGATCTTTTCTCCCTGTATAGCGAAGTAATAATGAGAGAGATCAAAGAGATGCTAGGAATACTAGTTGGAGGTTATAATATAAATAATATACGCTATGCAGATGACACAGTATTGGTGGCGGATAATTCAACAGACCTACAACAATTATTAGACAGTTGTAGTAACAGAGAGTGCAAGGAAAGGACTCAACTTGAATATCAAGAAAACAGTAACAATGGTAATATCAAAGAAAATGGTGACACCAAAATGTGACATAGAAATAGAAGGGAAAATCCTTAACCAAGTTGATAATTTTAGATACCTAGGGGCATTTATAACATCAGATGGAAGATGTACAACAGAGATTAGGAGCAGAATAGGGCAGGCAAAAGCTGCATTTCAGAAAATGAAGAGTATCTTATGCAATAAGTCACTGTCACTGAATGTAAGAAAGAGAGTGCCGAAATGCTATGTAGAACCAGTTTTGCTGTATGGCAGTGAATCTTGGAATGTAAATGAACAAATTAAGAAGAAATTAGAAGCAACAGAGATGTGGTTCCTGAGACGAATGTTGCGAATTCCTTGGACTGCCAGAGTAACTAACGACGACTGCCTGAAACAGGCTAATGAAACTAGAACATTATATACAACAATAAGACAGAGACAAACAGCTTTCCTCGGTCATGTGATGAGAAGAGAGGCATTGGAGAACATCGTAACAACTGGTAAGATCAAGGGGAAGAGAGGCAGAGGTAGACCAAGAGAAGTGATGCTGGATGGATTGAGACGGTGGCATGGAGGAATATCAGCAGCAGAGTTGATTCAGAAAACCAAAGACCGAGATCTATGGAGAGCCATGAACGCCTATGCCAGCCGGCACGGCACTTGATGATGATGAACAAATTGGGCACGCAGGCCTGTCTTACATTTTGCCCTTCCAATCACTCATCTTTCGTTCATCAGTGCATAGTGTATTTGCATAGGAAAAATATATTGTCAAATGAATGTTGTAAACATAAACAATGCATGTTACCAAGTTATGAGACAAATCCCCCACCCACTCACCCATCCCCTATCAACCCACGTGTCCCCCACACACACATTCACCACCCAACCACACACATACCCATAGGCACATACATTCCCCCATCCATCCACCCATCCCCCAACCCACACATCCCACACACACAACCCCACATACACAACCCCACATACACCATCTCCCCACCCACACACACACATCTCCCACCCACCACACATCCCCCACCAACCCACACACAAACCCATGCACACATGCATGCATCCACCCATCCATCACCCATCCACACATACCCTGACCTTCATACATCTCCCCACCAACACACACACATCCTCCACCCATCCTATAACCTACCAAATCTCACCCACCCATATATCCTCCACCGCACACCCACACACCCCCAACTACTCAGCCAAACACACATCCCCGAACCACATATCCAACACCCACTCATACACATTCCTGCCAATTCACATATCCTGCACCTACCTACTAGGAACTTGATGTGGTATTCTCTTATGCTGGATGAGTCTACTGATCTCTCGAGTATGTCACAACATCTCATATTTATTTGTGGTGTCAATTTGGACTTTCAGATAATGGAAGAGTTGGCATCCATTTCCAGCATACATGGAACAACAACTGGAAAAGACATTTTCATAGAAGTGCAAACAGTTTTGCAAGACTATAACCTTCAGTGGAACAGCTTCGAGGTGTTACAGTTGATGGAAGAAAAACTTGGCTGGAGTGAGGAAGGGTCTGATGGGGCAGATCAGGACTCAGTTGGAAGATTTGCAAATTCAGGGCGCTCTGTTCATACACTGCATCATACACCACCAAACACTCTGTGGGAAAGACTTAGATATTTCTTGTGTACTGAAACCAGTCATTTCTGCTGTGAACTTCATTCGGGGACATGCCCTCAATCACCGTCAGTTCCAGGCTTTTCTTGAAGAAATTGATTCTGAATTCTGTGACTTGTCTTATCACATATTAGATCAGTAAGGTGGCTCAACTGAGGTAAAGTCCTGTTTCATTTTTACAAGCTCCGAAATGAAATAGATGTTTTCCTTACTGAAAAAGATAGAGCTGATCCACAGTCAGATCCTATATGGCTGTCAAAGTTGTATTGTTTGGTCGACATTACATCCCACATGAATGAACTGAATTTGAAACTTCAGAGAAAGAATAACCTAGTCTGTGGCCTTTACAGAATCATCTAAGGAGTTTGGAGAAAGTTGTCATTGTTTGAAGCACAATTGGAAGGAGAAAACTTTTCTTATTTGTACTGTTTCAAAGAGTTTTGCGCTACAATTGCTGAAGATGTCAACCTCGATTTTACGAAAAAAAATCATTTGTGACTTGAAGAAGCATTTTTGGAGAGATTTTTGTATGTTGACAGAATTGAGAGTGTCATTCTTCTGTTCTAGAATCCGTTTGATTGTAACCTCGATGATGTGTCAGTTGAACCACAGTTGGACCTCAGGGATTTGCAAGCAAATGACTTGTTGAAATAGAAGCACGGAGAAGAAAAAGTTGTGAATTTTACCTGATGTTGAGTTTCCAAAACTGAAGAAATTTGCCACTGGTATTGCAACAGTATTTGGAACAACTTATGTCTGTGAGCAAACATTTTCAAAAATGAAGTATGTAAAGTCAACACATTGAACGAGATTGACTGATGAACATTTGAAAGCAATTCTCTTGATTGGTTGCAGCAATTCCAAACAAAACATTGATGATATCTTGAAAGCCAAAACTCACTAAACATTTTTTGCTGCTTAGTTTGTGAGATTCAGATATGTGCACAGTAGGTCTGATGTAACTATCTTTTTGCCAACGTCGCCTTCTTTGATAACTTTTTTAGTAAATAAATATGTTGGTTGTCTTTGTTTTTGTGCATTGCACGCCAGTCACCCATGATTAACTTAGTTTTTCATCTTTTCTCCCCGAGCTTTCTTTCTGGCTTGCAAATATTGTTAAAGTTAGTTGCATATCCTTTACAAGACGTCAGCATTCTTTGCTGTTGTTGATGTCTTGACAAGCTTATGTTCAGTAGTTTCTGAATGACTGGCACTCATATCATAGCATAACAAACCAGTGAAACGCATCTGTTGCCAAATCGTGTGCAGCTTTGTTTCGAATGTGGATATACGGGATTATGAACCGCGTCCATAAGACCTTCACCACAGAGACGGCGCAAGTATTGTACAGAATGAGGATTCGGCCCATGTTCATCATTTTGTCAGTTATCTGGCCCGCCGTGAAAAAAAGTTTGGTGACTCCTAATCTATGTTGATGCATGGTCAAGTCTGTAGTATGAACTTAGCCAATGTATGATCTAAGCTGGTGTATGATATAAGTTCAGCTATGATCTAAGCTGATTTATGACCTAAGGTTATGTATGATCTAAGCTGATGTATGATCTAAGATTATGTATCATCTAAGTTCAAGTATCATCTAAGCTGTTCAATACCTTGTATATTCATGAGTCTATTAATTATTTACTTATGTGTGTTTCAGAAATACACGCTTGGTCTCCAAGTAGTCAATTCCTTTCCTTACAAGAGCATTCACAAAAGTGGCCATATGACAGTGCAGACATGAAGGTTGTGAAACAAGAACAATCAGGTGTTCTGTGTGAGGACAGAAGTCACAGCTTTTGTAAAATGGCAGACATAGCTGGGGGTAGCATTATTCAAGAAATGACAGAACACAGCAACTCAGAATCAAGAATGTTTGAGAACAGTCATAAGGCATCAGCACAACATGAACATTTTTGTCAAATGTCAGAAAGTGTGTTTTCTGCAGTTGATACAAACAAACTATTTCTGACTATTGAGCAATGTCAGCAGCAAAATAAGGAAACACAAGTAAAACATACACAGAACATTGCAAAGTCTCTTGATGACATATTTGGTTATGTCAATTACAGCTTTCAAAGATGTCACACGGGAGACATATCTGATGTTTCTAGTCCACATGTTTGTGTAGACATATATAAAAGATCACATACTGAAGGGATGCCAAACAAATGTAATGAATGGGATGGTGTTTTGATTCAAGATGACCATCTAGAGTGCCAACAGAACATGAATCACAAGAGAATACATACAGGAGAGAAACCTTACAAGTGTGATGATTGTGGTGCTTCTTTTACTCAAGATGGCAGACTGAGGACACATAAGAGGACGCATACAGGAGAGAAGCCTTACAAGTGTGTTGTTTGTGGTGCTTCTTTTACTCAAGCTGCACATTTGTGGACGCATAAGAGAAAGCATACAGGAGAAAGACCGTACACATGTGATGTTTGTGGTGCTTCTTTTACTCACGATGGCAGTCTGAGGACACATAAGAGGACGCATACAGGAGAGAAGCCTTACAAGTGTGTTGTTTGTGGTGCTTCTTTTACTCAAGCTGCAAATTTGTGGACGCATAAGAGAAAGCATACAGGAGAAAGACCGTACACATGTGATGTTTGTGGTGCTTCTTTTACTCACGATGGCAGTCTGAGGACACATAAGAGGACGCATACAGGAGAAAAACCTTACAAGTGTGTTGTTTGTGGTGCTTCTTTTAGTCAAGCTGGCAATCTGAAGAAACATAAGAGAACACATACAGGAGAGAAACCTTACAAGTGTGATGTTTGTGGTGCTTCTTTTACTGAAAATTGCAGTCTGAGGACACATAAGAGAATGCATACAGGAGAAAAACCTTACAAGTGTGTTGTTTGTGGTGCTTCTTTTACTCAAGCTGCACATTTGTGGAGGCATAAGAGAAAGCATACAGGAGAAAGACCGTACACATGTGATGTTTGTGGTGCTTCTTTTACTCACGATGGCAGTCTGAGGACACATAAGAGGACGCATACAGGAGAGAAGCCTTACAAGTGTGTTGTTTGTGGTGCTTCTTTTACTCAAGCTGCACATTTGTGGACGCATAAGAGAAAGCATACAGGAGAAAGACCGTACACATGTAATGTTTGTGGTGCTTCTTTTACTCACGATGGCAGTCTGAGGACACATAAGAGGACGCATACAGGAGAACAACCTTACAAGTGTGCTGTTTGTGGTGCTTCTTTTACTCAAGCTGCAAATTTGTGGACGCATAAGAGAAAGCATACAGGAGAAAGACCGTACACATGTGATGTTTGTGGTGCTTCTTTTACTGAAAATGGCAGTCTGAGGACACATAAGAGGACGCATACAGGAGAAAAACCTTACAAGTGTGTTGTTTGTGGTGCTTCTTTTAGTCAAGCTGGAAATCTGAAGAAACACAAGAGAACGCATACAGGAGAAAGACCGTACACATGTGATGTTTGTGGTGCTTCTTTTACTGAAAATGGCAGTCTTAGGACACATAAGAGAATGCATATAGGAGAAAAACCTTACAAGTGTATTGTTTGTGGTGCTTCTTTTACTCGAGCTGCAAATTTGAGAACGCATAAGAGAACGCATACAGGAGAGAAACCTTACAAGTGTGATGTTTGTGATGCTTCTTTTACTCAAGGTGGCCACCTGAAAACTCACAAGAAAACACATAGAGGAGAGAAACCTTACAAGTGTGATGTTTGTGATGCTTCTTTTACTCAAGGTTGCAGTCTGAAGAAACATAAGAGAACTCACACAGGGGAGAAACCTTACAAGTGTGATGTTTGTGTTGCTTCTTTTAGTGAAGCTGGAAATCTGAAGATACACAAGAGAACGCATACAGGAGAGAGACCTTACAAGTGTGATGTTTGTGGTGCTTCTTTTAGTCAAGCTGGCAATCTGAAGAAACATAAGAGAACACATACAGGAGAGAAATCTTACAAGTGTGGTGTTTGTGGTGCTTATTTTACTGAAAATTGCAGTCTGAGGACACATAAGAGAATGCATACAGGAGAAAAACCTTACAAGTGTGTTGTTTGTGGTGCTTCTTTTACTCACGGTGGCAGTCTGAAGAAACATAAGAGAACTCACACAGGGGAGAAACCTTACAAGTGTGATGATTGTGGTGCTTCTTTTACTCAGATTTTTAATCTGAAGAGACATATGAGATTGCATCATCATCATGTGCCCAGCCAGCTTCCATAGGTGTTCATGTATCACCTCAGATCTCGACCCCTATTCAGGATCAACTCTGCTGATAATATTTCTCAATGTCACCATACAGTCCATCCAACATCATCTCTCTTGGTCTGCCCATGTCTCTTTTTCTACTGACCTGTCCAGTCATCACATTGCTTGCCCACGCTTCTCTTATCACAATACTAAAGAACGCTATTGTCTCTTTCGGATAGTTGTATATAATATTCTACTTTCATTAGCCTCTTCCAGGCAATAATTATTAAGTTAATCTGGCAATCCAAGCTATTCACAACAACCATCTCAGGAATCATTTTTATGCTTACAACAAAATAGAAGACATTTTACCAACTCCAACCAAATGTGAACCATGTGTCCAGGATTTTCCACTGACTTGACCAATATTGACGATGTGAGTAAGACAGCTGTGATTGATGCCGAACTCAGTCGTCTTATCATTGATATTGCTGACCTGCAGGAGACTCGTCTTGCTGAGGAAGGGTCACTCAGGAAAAACAATTACACCTTTTTTTGGAAGGGTAGAGGGCAGGCAGGTGTGGAATGCGCCTGGCCCTGCAGCCAGCAGGGTTAGGATCGGCTAGCCTCTCCCAGGAGGGGTGAAGAGCGAAAATTAGTAGCCTGCCGATGACCCGCAGACTACACAAGTCAACCCCCACCTCCACGTGGTGCAGACTGGGCAACCATGACCGCGAGGTCATGGGCTAACGGGGCTATGGCTCACCATAGGGGATGGACTCCCTGTGGTCAGATTAGTGTCCTAAACCTGTGACTGGCCTAGCAAGCCGGCAGGGGATCTTCATACTGCTCGTAGAAAAACTAAGAAGTATAAACGGACTGAACTAACTGAACTCTTTGAAAAATTACATACGGAAAGAAAAACAGTGGAAGAAGAATGGGAGATGTTCAAATCAAGCATTTTAAATACTGCAAAAATAACATGCGGAACCACGAAAAAATGCAAAACACGGATAAAGAAAATAACAAGTTGGTGGAACGCAGAAGTAAAGAAAGCGGTAAAAGAAAAAAAGGAAAAATATAAAAAGTGGTTGAAGAGCAAACAGGAATGTGATTATAGAGAATACAGAATAGCGAGAAGACATGTGAGTAGAATAGTAAAGAGGGAAAAACAAAAAGACTGGGAAGAGTATGGAGAAACCCTAAATAAAAACTACAAGGAGGCAACCAGAAACTTCTACAAAAAGATAAGTGCAATGCGAACCAGAGGAGAACCCTTTGACCCAACTGAAATAATTAACAGCGAAAATGGAGAACCAATAAGTGAACAAAAACAGATCCTAATAAGATGGAAGCAGTACTTCGAACAACTTCTCAACATCCCATTAGATGTCACAGGAATTCAAGAGACCTACACAGATGTCACCGAAGAACTAGAACCAGACATACTAAAAGAAGAAATTATAGAAGCCATCAGATTAGCCCCATTGAACAAATCACCAGGACAGGATGAAATACCAAATGAACTAATTAAAGCAGCAAGAGAAGTAGGAACAGCTTGGCTACATAGACTATTCAACCATGTTTGGGTAGAACAACAGACACCACGAGACTGGGGAAACACCATAATTATCCCAATTTGGAAAAACAAAGGCAGCAAAAGAGATTGCACACAATACAGAGGCATTTCACTGTTGAGTCACACTGGGAAAATATTTTGCAAAATTCTTGAAAAAAGATTACGAACTACTTTAGAACCCCAGCTAAGCGAAACGCAGCTTGGATTTAGGAAAAACAAAGGATGCACAGACGCTATTTTTGCTCTTAGACAACTTATAGAAAAATCAATCGAATTCAATGAAACACTCTACTTAGCCTTTGTCGACCAAGAAAAGGCATTTGATAGGGTAGATAGAAACAAGTTGTGGGAAATCCTTAAACAATATGTAGAAGTTTATACAACAACAGTGAATGCATAGTGAGAGCAACTGGAGGACACTCAGAACCCTTCACCATAAGATCTGGAGTACGACAAGGTTGTGTCCTGTCCCCTCTCTTGTTCATAACATATACAGACAACATATGTAAAGAAACCAGCCAAGCAGAGACAGCAAGAATACCGCATGACGAGAACACAGAAGAAGAACCATCTGCAAATCTAACCATTAGAGAACTCCTGTTTGCGGACGACCAAGCACTAATAGCAAAATCAGAAGCTGAATTACAAGACCACATGAATAGTCTAAACGAAATGTGTAGGGAACATAACATGAAAATTAGCACAAGCAAAACAGAGGTAATGACTATAACTAAAGAAGAACAAACAGCAACAGTTCACCTAAACGAACATCCCTTGAAGCAAGTAAAGAGCTTCAAGTACCTATGAAGTATAATATCATCAAATGGCAGATCAGAAGACGAGATCGAAAATAGGTGCAATAAGGCAAATCAACTCATTGGACAAATGGCACCAATACTAAAGAACAAACATGTATCAATAACTACTAAGAAAGCACTTTACAACACAATCTTCCTACCAACTCTGTGCTACCAATGCCAAACCGGGACAATGACAGAAAAAGAGAAAAGAAAAATCACAACAGAAATGAGGTTCCTGAGAAGAATACTCAACGTATCAAGAAGAGATAAGATCAGAAATGAAGAAATCAGGACTAAAGTGGGGGTTAAAGCTGCTCTAGATTTTATTAGAAAGCAGCAAGTCAAATGGTTTGGCCATGCAAGTAGGCTACCAGTCAACAGCATGCCACAACAAGCAATGCTGTACAGACCAGATGGAAACAGAGGAAGAGGCCAACCACGTAAACGTTGGACGGAGGGAATAACAGAATCCATGGGAATGTCAATATACGAAGCCCATAACCGGGCACTCTCACGAAGTTTATACTTCACCTCGACACCGCAAGGTACAAGAGGAACATGATGAGATGAGGGCAGGCAGAAAGATGTGTGGGCTTTGCAGTGAAGAATTCGCTATTGGGAATGATTAAAATTCCAGCGGGAGGTAATGAAAGACTATTATCCCTGCGCTTGGCAACCTCTTATGGTTTTGTCACCATTATTACTGCATATGCACTGACACTCGATTCCTCTGATGATGTGAAGGATTCGTTCTATGGGGAGTTAGACTCTGTGATCAAGATAGTTCCAAAATCTGACTACATTTATATGCTCGGTGATTTCAATGCTCGTATGGGCAAGAACTTGAGTTCATGGCCAGTGTGCCTTGGAAAATACAATATCAGTCGCATTAATGAAAATGGGCAAAGGCTGCTCGAGCATTGCACCATAAATGACCTATGCATTACAAACTCCTTTTTTAAAACAAAAGAGTTGCATAAGGTCACATGGAAACATCCAAGATCTGGCCATTGGCACCAGCTGGACTTCATCATCACACGGAGACAACATCTGAACCATATATCATTAACTCGAAGTTACCACAGTGCTGACTGTGATACAGATCATTCTTTGGTTGTTGCAAGGGTTAGACTGAAACCAAAGAGAATCTTCACAGCTAAACACAAATCTAGCCCCAGGATTAATATTATTAACACTCATGATCCTGAAAAGTGCTTTCAGTTTCAACAGAAACTTGAATACGCTTTCAATGATACACCAGAAAATTATACAATAAGTGAAAAGTGGGGTCAACTTAAGGAAACTTTATACAACTGCTGTAGGAGTTTATGGCACTGTGGATCATAAGAGGCAGGACTGGTTTGCGGCCAACAGCGAGACTCTGCAGCCCTTGATTGATAAGAAGAAGAAAGCTCTCTTAAGAAACAAGGAAAGACCAACGCATAAAACTCTGAGTGAACGAACGAACTTTATTTTTGAAGGGTAACAAATTGGGCACGCAGACCCATCTTATATTTGGCCCTTCCAATCGCCCGTCTTATATTCGGCCCTTCCAATCACTCATCTTTCGTTCATCAGTGCATAGTGCGCTAACATAGGAAATAAACATTGTCAAATGAATGTTGTAAACATAAACAATGCATGTTACCATGTTATGAGACAAATCCCCCACCCGCCCACCCATCCCCTATCCATCCGTGTGTCCCACATACACACACATCCACCACCCATCACACATCCCCCACTCACCCACACACAAAACCAGGCACACATGCATACATACATCAATTCACACCCACCCACACATCCCCCCCCCCCCCACCTTACCTTCACACATCTCCCCACCCACACTAAATCTTTGAAACATCCTTCCTAGCTTGCTTTAGTTCACTTTTAATCTTTGAAATCCTGTGGGACTTGTCCTTCTTGCCAGAGAAAGTTTCAAAATCTTTCAAAGTGAGCTAATGCAAGCTAAGAAGGATGTGCAAAAGGCTGCCAGGCAGTGCAAATGATTATTGGATCAAATTATGTGAGTCCATTCAAATCGCAAGTGATAAGGGAGACATCAGAAGCATGTATGAAGGAATAAAGAAAGCCTGTGGTCCAATGATCAGAAGAAGTGCACCATTGAAAACCTTGACTGGAGGAATCGTGACTGATAAGAAACAGCAAATGGATAGATGGGTAGAGCACTATTTGGAGCTTTACTCAAGTGAGAACAAACTAGCGGATGATGCCCTCAACATTATAGGGGCCCTACCAACTCTTGACCACCTGGACACACTTCCCACCATAACAGAAGTTAAGTGTGCTATAAATGCACTTGCATCTGGCAAGGCTCCAGGAGAGTGAGTTCCCTTGAAGCAAGATGGCGGGACATTTCTTTGTCCCGTAAAATGAAACGTGTTTTTTCCTAAATGTTTATGGATTGTGTTTTTCTAGGTGAAATGGAGTTCAAACCATGCAGCGGAGTTCGTACACGCGTGCCCGGACTCCCTTCGGCGTATCATCTGCGCCTGGTGATGATAGTTAAACCTAACATGATGACCAGATGACCGACAAGAACACAGCATTGTAAGAGGGTAGGCGAACGTAAACAGCGATTAAAATGTGACAGATTGGGCATCGGACACATTCGACTACTGTACTGGAACTGTGCATCATTTAGTCAACGCCGACCCATTCTTGAAAAACTACTCTATGGAAACGATATTGTAGTCTTACAAGAAACACAGCTCGGCGACGGAACAGTCAATGTCATGGGGTTTCATGGCTTCTTTAATAGGCGGAACCTCGGGCAATCCATTCTGGTCCGTGACAACATACAGGTGTCTGAGATCGATATGTCCGCCTGGAACAGTGATTCACTGCAAGTGCAGGCATTAAGAATAATGACGCCAGTGGAGCTTGTAATTGTGAACATTTATGCGTGAAATGGGAAAGTCAATGTGCGACAATGGCAGAGTTTGTTCGATATTGATGAAAGGTATATCGTCTATTGTGGGGACTTCAATGCCAGAGGCAGTCAATGATGGAATTACATCACCAATAGACAGGGAGAAGATATGGAGGACATCCTTGCTTCTGCTGCCCCAGTCTGTCTGAATGATGGGAAGGTCACTAGAATAGCCACTCGGCCAGGTAACTTTGACAGCGTCATTGACTTGGCTCTGGTGTCGCCCACCAATCGCACCAAGATGCCGGTGGGGCACATTGAGATACCACGACAGTGACCACTACCCTTGTATCATCCTGATTGATAAAGACAGGACCAGGAGTCAAGGAAACAAGACAAATGCCTTCCCATACGACAACATTGTTCAAGACGCCATAAGCAAGACCAGAAGAAGAATACTAACTTCCTCCCGCAGGAGACAAGAAAGATGGTTGCAGCCACTATGGTGGAATGGAGAAGTCGAGAAGGCATGGCTGGGAAAGAGGCAGGCTGTCAAAGACTGGCAAAAAGCCAGAAAGGCTAATATGTCACAGGTTGAGTTAGGCCAAGAAATGGGACGAGTTCTGCAGGAAGGTGTGCTCTGAACGATCTCTTATGACATTCTGGCGGAGAATTATACCTCAGCCTGTTACACCCCGCCGGAATGCCTCTAACCCATCTACTTAGCAGCTGTGACTTGGTGAATTACAGTACATTCTTGGTGGATATTATGATGGATTATCCCTTCATGATTTTAGCATTGGATATCTTATTCGGTTGGATTACCCATTTGTGTGTGCACAATTCCAAATTCCTCCTTAAGAGCATGAATGGTGTTGCACAACGTAGAGGTATTCCAGACTTTCAAGACACAGACCTCACATGGAAAAAGTCAGATGCGGATAAATGTAAGGCCCTTCTTGCACGCCACATAGAGCAGACTGACCCGCCAGACAGAGTACCACAACGACACTCTCTCAGTTGTGCGAAGGGTCGGGACAGACGAAGAATGCATAATCACAGCTAAGACAATACGTGCGATGCTCAAGAAATCACCCAGTCCCAGACGGCATCTGATATGGTGACCTGCTGGTGATGTCAGATGATGACATGGAAGAACTGGCCAGAGAATTCAATACCAGTATCCAGAAGGGTCGGATCAAAGAGGAATGGCTACACAGCTACTTGCTGCCACAGCCAAAACCGAACAAAGACCATTCCAAGATAAGCAGTTACAAAATCATTACGATGCAGAACACTGCTGGCAAGCAACTGGAGAAAATTCTAGCACACAGACTCGCTTGTGACTTGGAACAACTTGGCTGATTCCCGCCCACACTTGGAGGATACAGACGCAACAAAGAGTCATGGCTGAATGTGGCGGTCTTTGCTCAAGATGTTTACGAAGGATTACAGGTCAGAGAAGAGACATGTGCTGCCGTCATAGACTTAGAAGACGCATACAATAGAGTATCCTTTGAGCACTTGATGCAATTATTCTGTTGGATTACCCATTTGTGTGTGTACAATTCCAAATTCCTTGGATACGAGGGAATGTATATATCAGCTGTTTCTAGATTACAGTGTGTGGGATTGTGGCCAGACCTTTTTTGATGGATAATGAGGAAGAAGGAGCCATCAATGGTCACCTACGAATTTTCAGAGATAGATTAGATAGATTTTCCTTATACATGTCTTTGTATGGATTGCTTTTTCTTTGCTTTGTTTTGTGCAAGACACCTGTTGTTTGTTGTGAACCTTTTTTTTTTTTTTGGATTTTTGGGGAGGACTGTTTTGGTTGCTTAACCTGAGGTAGTTCCCTTAATATGATCATTGCTGTTCATGAAGATGTCTCCATGGTTCAACCAGCAGGGTTTTTCCAAGCCTTGAAGTTAATTCATTGTGAACGTCTTGTTCCAAGGCTGATGTGTATTGTCAATCTGTGGTTGCTGTTGTTGTCTAACAGTGGTTGTTTCCATCTGTTATATAATACAGTTGTTGCATATGACAGTGGTTGTTTCCATCTGTTATGTGATACAGTTGTTACATATGACAGTGGTTGTTCCTATCTGTTATGTAATACAGTTGTTACATATGACAGTGGTTGTTCCTATCTGTTATGTGATACAGTTGTTGCATATGACAGTGGTTGTTCCTATCTGTTATGTGATACAGTTGTTACATATGACAGTGGTTGTTCCTATCTGTTATGTGATACAGTTGTTGCATATGACAGTGGTTGTTCCTATCTGTTATGTGATACAGTTGTTGCATATGACAGTGGTTGTTCCTATCTGTTATGTGATACAGTTGTTGCATATGACAGTGGTTGTTCCTATCTGTTATGTAATACAGTTGTTGCATATGACAGTGGTTGTTCCCATCTGTTATGTAATACAGTTGTTACATATGACAGTGGTTGTTCCCATCTGTTATGTAATACAGTTGTTACATATGACAGTGGTTGTTCCCATCTGTTATGTAATACAGTTGTTACATATGACAGTGGTTGTTCCTATCTGTTATGTAATACAGTTGTCACATATGACAGTGGTTGTTTCCATCTGTTATGTAATACAGTTGTCACATATGACAGTGGTTGTTCCTATCTGTTATGTAATACAGTTGTTACATATGACAGTGGTTGTTCCTATCTGTTATGTAATACAGTTGTTACATATGACAGTGGTTGTTCCTATCTGTTATGTAATACAGTTGTTACATATGACAGTGGTTGTTCCCATCTGTTATGTAATACAGTTGTTACATATGACAGTGGTTGTTCCCATCTGTTATGTAATACAGTTGTTACATATGACAGTGGTTGTTCCCATCTGTTATGTGATACAGTTGTTACATATGACAGTGGTTGTTCCTATCTGTTATGTGATACAGTTGTTACATATGACAGTGGTTGTTCCTATCTGTTATGTGATACAGTTGTTACACATGACAGTGGTTGTTCCTATCTGTTATGTGATACAGTTGTTACACATGACAGTGGTTGTTCCTATCTGTTATGTGATACAGTTGTTACACATGACAGTGGTTGTTCCTATCTGTTATGTAATACAGTTGTTACACTATGACAGTGGTTGTTCCTATCTGTTATGTGATACAGTTGTTACATATGACAGTGGTTGTTCCTATCTGTTATGTGATACAGTTGTTACATATGACAGTGGTTGTTCCTATCTGTTATGTGATACAGTTGTTACATATAACAGTGGTTGTTCCCATCTGTTATGTAATACAGTTGTTACATATGACAGTGGTTGTTCCCATCTGTTATGTAATACAGTTGTTACATATGACAGTGGTTGTTCCCATCTGTTATGTAATACAGTTGTTACATATGACAGTGGTTGTTCCTATCTGTTATGTGATACAGTTGTTACATATGACAGTGGTTGTTCCTATCTGTTATGTGATACAGTTGTTGCATATGGCAGTGGTTGTTCCTATCTGTTATGTGATACAGTTGTTGCATATGACAGTGGTTGTTCCTATCTGTTATGTGATACAGTTGTTGCATATGACAGTGGTTGTTCCTATCTGTTATGTGATACAGTTGTTGCATATGACAGTGGTTGTTCCTATCTGTTATGTAATACAGTTGTTGCATATGACAGTGGTTGTTCCTATCTGTTATGTAATACAGTTGTTGCATATGACAGTGGTTGTTCCTATCTGTTATGTAATACAGTTGTTACATATGACAGTGGTTGTTCCTATCTGTTATGTAATACAGTTGTTACATATGACAGTGGTTGTTCCTATCTGTTATGTAATACAGTTGTTACATATGACAGTGGTTGTTCCTATCTGTTATGTAATACAGTTGTTAGCATATGACAGTGGTTGTTCCTATCTGTTATGTAATACAGTTGTTACATATGACAGTGGTTGTTCCTATCTGTTATGTAATACAGTTGTTACATATGACAGTGGTTGTTCCTATCTGTTATGTAATACAGTTGTTGCATATGACAGTGGTTGTTCCTATCTGTTATGTAATACAGTTGTTGCATATGACAGTGGTTGTTCCTATCTGTTATGTAATACAGTTGTTGCATATGACAGTGGTTGTTCCTATCTGTTATGTAATACAGTTGTTGCATATGACAGTGGTTGTTCCTATCTGTTATGTAATACAGTTGTTGCATATGACAGTGGTTGTTCCTATCTGTTATGTAATACAGTTGTTGCATATGACAGTGGTTGTTCCTATCTGTTATGTAATACAGTTGTTGCATATGACAGTGGTTGTTCCTATCTGTTATGTAATACAGTTGTTGCATATGACAGTGGTTGTTCCTATCTGTTATGTAATACTGTGGTTGTGCATTTCAGTTGATACCTGTCACTGTCTATATGTGTGTGTGTGTGTGTGTGTGTGTGTGTGTGTGTGTGTGTGTGTGGGAGATTAAATGTGGGGCGGGTGACTTACATTGGCACCTTTCCGTCTTGACAGACGATAGTTTGGTGCATTGTGCTTCAAAAAGGTTTCTTCTTCGTTCATCCGGAGTTTTTTTTCGGATGTGATTGCGTTGTGCCTGTTTATAGCAGAGCTGCGTTCTTGCGCCGTTAGGCCGACACATCTGACTTCTGTGGGCATTTGTTGACCGGGTTAACCTTCCCGGGGGTTTCTTAGGACGTTTGACTCTCACTGTTGTGGTGTTATCCCCCATCCCAGCTGGTCCATATAGAACAGCCAAAGATCCTGGTCAGCCCTCTAGGGAAGGCAGGGGCAGACCATGGGCATTCCCCGCCATCCAAGGAGGCTTCCATACTTGCAGAGCCGATACATAGCGCTCTGGTACTGGGCTCACCCAAGGAATCGTCATGTCCTGCACATGGCTGCTTAGCCTCACTTCCGTATATTGGGCCTTCCGTTCACCATAGGCTGTTCTTCCGGAAACCAGAAGTATGCAGTCTGCAGATAACATCCACACAGTGGGCTTTTGATTCAGACTTTCCACGTAATGGATTTGCTATCCAAGCAATATTCCATTTCATGCCACTAGGACACTTTTCCACCTTTTATGAAGCCCACACAATGGGCTTTTGATTCGGACTTTCCACGTAATGGATTTGCTATCCAAGCAATATTCTATTTCATGCCACTAGGACACTTTTCCACCTTTTATGAAGCCCACACAATGGGCTTTTGATTCGGACTTTCCACGTAATGGATTTGCTATCCAAGCAATATTCCATTTCGTGCCACTAGGACACTTTTCCACCTTTTATGAAGCCCACACAGCGAGCTTTCGATTTGGACTTTCCACATAATGGATTTGCTATCCAAGCAATATTCCATTACATGCCTCTGGGTCTTCATGCACCTTTAAATGTCAACCTGTATGTAGTTAAAGTAATCTGCGGTCAACTTTAGCTTGTTGATATCTCCATAGAGCTTGTCCTCAAATGAAGCAGGTGTGGGCCAAAATATCTTTCTCTGTTCTGCATACGTTGGGCAATCTTGCAGCAAATGTTTTGCTGTCATTTTTCCAGTTCTACAATTACATTCATCGGTATCTCCTATCTTTAGTTTATTGAACAAGTGGTATTTCAGCCTGTTATGTCCTGTGCGGAGTCTGAAGATTGCTACTTGTTCTCTTCGGTTGAGTTTGTAATATGCATCATCCTTCTGATGGCCTGGATGCTCTGATTCCCATTTGGTTCTGTAAGTGCTTTTTATCAACCTCTTTGCCTCATTATAGGTTATGTCTATGTCAGGCTGTGGTAGTCGTCCGCCCTCTTTTGCCAGTCTGTCAGCCTCTTCGTTTCCAGGTATACTGCAATGTGATGGGATCCACTGTATTACAACTTTTTTGGATTTCTGGCATAGACCATGGAGTGCTGCTCTTAGGTCAGTTAGTTCTGTGCTGTTATTGCTCTTCAGTATTGAGACAGCTGACTTTGCATCTGTGAAGATAGCTATTTGCTTCTCTTTATTTTCCTCCATCAGGAGCATTTCTGCTGCAGTTTTCAGAGCCTCTGCCTCCGCTTTGAAGTTACTTGAAAATTTTCCAGTTGCCATTGAATGTTTTTTTTCCACTCCATTTTTTAAATTTAGGAGAATTCCTCCTCCTCCATTCTCTATTGAATTTTTGGCTGATCCATCTGTATATGCATGGGTCCAATTCCTGCTTGGGTAATGTTCTTTTATGTAGTTTAGGGTTATTTCTCTTCTTTCGGTTTCATGCTGAGTGTTCTTTTTCTCAATACCAGGAATGTTTTCTATCATCTCAGGCAGTTGCTGCTGTCTCCAAGCTGGGAACTTGTGTGCATTGTGTATGGGCTTGACTGTTGATATGTTAAGTATAGGATCTGCCCTAATCCTTCGTTTTGCAGTTTCTACAAAGTTGCTACGCTTCAGTCTTCCCTTTCCAAAACCATTAAATCTGTTGTACATAGGGTGGTCTGTCAATCTTCTAAATTTTTCTGCTTGTTGCTGGGCTCTGCTATCTCTTCTATCCTGCATTGGTTGTAAACAAGTGATCTTTTCTAGTTCATTAATAGGCGTTGTCTTCAGGCTTCCAGTTATGATTCGCATTCCTTGGTTTTGGACTCTACTTATTTTGCTAAAGTTTGACTTAGCTGCTGTTGCCCAAGCTGCAATGCCATATTCCAGTACTGGCCTCACCCGTCCAGTATATAACTTCTTGAGAACTTTCTCATCTGCTCCCCACGTTGTACCAGCAAGCTTTTTCATGATTGCCATTCTCTGCCTTGCTCTTGTTCGATTTTTCTCAACCTGTGTCTTCCATGTCAGGCGACGATCAAAGGTGACTCCTAGATAGTTTGGATTTTCTTCATGGCGCAATATTTTTCCATTCAATACCAGCTTAGGTTGCTGAGTTTTATTTGAGAGGGAGAACACTGTGCATGTTGTTTTCTCCTCACTTATCTTCACTAGCCATGATTTTGACCAGTCCTCTAGCGCTAATAAGGCTTGCTGTATTCTGCTGTTAGCTGTACTAATATATTCTTCAGATGTCCATATGGCTAGGTCATCTGCAAAGGAGGATGTGTGTACTCTGGCTGGAAAATTTTCTGTGATGTCATTTATATATGCTAGGAATAATGTTTGTGAAAGAACTCCTCCTTGGGGGACACCTTGCTCCAGCAGCATCATTTTGCTTGTTTGTCCTTGTACTTTTGTCCTGGCAGTTCTGTTCTCAAGGTAGTGGCTGATCCATTTATACATTTTTCCACAAACATGCATGTTTTGCAGTTTTACTTTCAGTCCTTCCTTCCATACTTTATCAAATGCTTTTTCTAAATCTATCCAGACTGCTAGTGTGTGCTTTTTCTCTTGGAAGGCATCCTCTATTTCCTGAGCTATATAGGTTATTTGATCTTCAGTGGATCTGTACTTTCTGAATCCTGCTTGGTGTGGTGTTAAGAGTTTGTTTTCTTCCAGATGCCATGTTAGCCTGCCATTGATAATGCGTTCCATTAATTTTCCTACACAGCTAAGTAGACTGATAGGTCGATAGCCATTTGGTTCTTCCAGGTCTTTTCCTTTCTTTGGGACTGGTATTAGTATAGCTTCCTTCCATGCCTGTGGGACTATTCCTCTCTTCCAGCTGTTATTTAGGACTGCTAGTAGTTTCTTCTTTGCCTTGGTGCCTAGTCCTATTAGCATTTCATTTGTGATTCCATCCTTTCCTGGTGATTTCTTCTTTTTTAGGGTATTCATTGCCTGTTCCATTTCTTCCATTGTTAGATTTGCCATCATATATTCTGCTGCTGTCTCTGTATTTCTATGATGTATCTGTTTGTCTTTGATTGCTTTCTTCTGTTCGGTTGTAATATCAATGTGGTTTGCATTTGCATAGTGTTCCATTAGTGCATTTGCAGCCTTTTTTCCTGTAAGCAAGGCATTTCCTTGTTTAATTGTTATTTGTTTGTTTCTAGGTCCTTCATTGTTCATGGCTTTCACTAGTTTCCATAGTTTGTTTCCATCCCTGTCAAAATTCAGGTTTTCTGTTTTTTCCCTCCAACAATCTCTTGTTGTTTGATTTACTGTTCTTTTATATTTTGCTGAGATGGCTTTGAGAGAGATGTTCGCTTCAATTGTTTGTTCTCTCTCTGCTGTCTTCCTGGCATCTTCAACTTTGTCCTCCAAACTTTGTAGTTCTTCAGTCCAGTATGGTTTGTAATTTTTCCTCGCTCCTCTAGGAATGGACTCAGTGGCTGCCTGTATTATCGCTCTGTTTAGACTTTCCACCATTTGCTTTATGTTGCCATATCGTGTATTTATGTTTTCACAATATTTGTCTGTTAGTATGGCAAATCTGTCCCAATCTGCTCGTTTGTAATTCCAGCGGGGCAAGGGCTTTTGCTCCTGTGGAACATACTCCATATTCATTACAAGCTTGATTGGTCTGTGGTCACTACCTGCTAATTGGTCCAGCACATGGCGATCGATTTTGTGGAGGATGTCTCCTGTGCAGAAAGCTAAGTCTGGAGTAGAAGTGGTAAGCCATCTTCTGGAGTAGAAGCTCGGTGTGTCATCCGCTTTGTTGAGTAGATGGAGATTTGAGTCTATTTCCCAGTCCTCCAATTCATCTCTTTTGTCAGTATCTGGGTATCCCCATCTTTCTGAACGGCTATTAAAGTCTCCGACAATAATGCAGTTTGTGTCAGTTATTTTCATATTTGAGAGTGTAAGGTCCTTATCTGCTGGGCTATACAGATTGTAGATTCTTATTTTCACGTCCTTTATCATTATATCAACACCTATAATTTCCGTTTGGTTGTCAGAGATCACAGATACTTCGCTGCAAGGTATTGTGTTTCGTGTAAGTATTAGAACTCCTCCTTTGTGTCCTTCGCGGTCGAAACATGTGGCCTGATATCCTCTGACTGAGAATTTGTGATTGGCGTTGAGGTGTGTCTCTTGAATGCATGCCACATCTATTCTATCTTTATGAAGACGCTGTGTTAGGGAGTCTTTCTTCTTGTAAACTCCTTCGGCATTCCACTGTAGTATGTTGAGTGTCCGGGGTATTTGGTCAATAGCTCTTAACCTACTCCTCTGTGCCTTGACTCCACAGCACAGGGGAAGGTGACCACCAGTAGTCATGGGTGGACCCCCTCGAGGCAGGGGGCCCGGCACTATCGCCGCCTGATGGGACTTCACGGGATTAGCACCATAACGATTAATTTTGATTTGTGACATCATGAATTAAGTTACGTTGCACTGCTTTGTCAAGCCTGTGGCTCAGTACATCCGATTTCGACAAGCATTTATTCGGGATGCTTTCCCTAGCCTTTGACTGTCCCCAGTCTACCTACAAGGCAGCAGGTTTTACGTTGCACTGCTTTGTCAAGCCTGTGGCTCAGTACATCCGATTTAGACAAGCATGTATTCGGGATGCTTTCCCTAGCCTTTGACTGTCCCCAGTCTACCTACAAGGCAGCAGGTTTGTGTGTCTCTTCGTCTGGTCCCTCGCCCTTGACCTGTCCGACATGGGTGGCCCTACCAGTAGCTGTGCTACCGTCGGCATAGCTCTTGGGGTCATTGGGACGCACAAGCCCCTCTACCTCGTCACGGTGGACACACAGCAGAGGGGAAAAAGGTTTAATAACTACGATCCATGGCGGTGGCGAATGTGGCTGGTAAGGCTCTTGCTGCAAATGTTTGCCCACAGTAGATGCATGTGAAAACATGGTCATTTCCACCATTGTGCGCCATCTTACATCTCTCACGCTCTGTGTGTGCTTTATCTGCAATCATTTTCTCCTTTGTCTTTATTCCATTTCTGATAGTTGCCCTCCATGCAACACGTTCAGCGGCGACGTGCTCCCAATGTGCATTATCAATGCCTGTTTCAATCATGTCCGGCTTACACATATCTTTGTATCGTAGTAGAGGCCGACCCTGAGATCTCTTACCCATCTGTAATTCACCAAAAAAGATGTCCTTTGGTATTCTACCATCATTCATCCATCTAACGTGTCCTATCCATCTAAGTCTACACAGACTGAGCATAGAATACACCGTCACACAACCTGATATTTCCAATACTTCAGTATTTGTGATTTTGTCTTGCCACTTAATACCAAGTATTCTTCGCAGACACCGCATATGAAAGCTGTTTAAACGTTTCTCTTGGCGTGAGTAAGTTGTCCAGGTTACACTGCCATAAAGAAGAGTACTAAGGACACAGGCTTGGTAGACGAGGACTTTTGTTTTTGGCAGTAAGATTCCTGCCCTCCAGACTCTTTTTGCTAACATGTTCATTGTTGTTGCTGCCTTGCCAATCCTGATGTTGATTTCCTGATCGAGGGATAATTTGCTATTTACCACTGATCCTAGATATGTAAAATGGTCTACTATCTCCAGTCTGGCGTCGTCAATAAAGATTGAAGGTACACCATGTGCACCTTGTGACATAATCTTTGTCTTTTTGTTAATTGGTAAACCAAATTCAGAACAAGCATTGGAGAATGCAGATAGTAGATGTTGTAATTCTTCCTCAAAGTGGGTCGTACTCGCAGCATCATCCACAAAAAGCAACTCTCTGATTAGTACCCTCCTAAATCTCTGAGCATTATAGAGATATACCGTCATCCTGATCACGAAAGGCATATTTCAGTAGAGGTTAAAAGTATATCCCAAAGAGGGTGGGGGCTAGTACACAACCTTGCTTAACTCCACTCTTGATTTCAAACTTTTCTGAAGATGAGCCATCAAACTTGATTATACCCTTCGTGCCTGTGTGGAATGATTCTACAATGGACAGAAATGTTGGTGGGCAGCCAATCTTCTTTAGTGCTTTGAACAGACCCTCACGACTGACCAAATCAAATGCCTTTGTGAGGTCAATGAAGGCAATAAACAGTGGCTGATTTTGTTCCCAGCATTTTTCTTGCATCTGTCGCAATGAGAATATCATATCAATGATAGACAGGTTCTGACGGTTGTGTAGACACATATGAAAGAACACATACTGAAGGGATGCCAAACAAATGTAATGAATGGGATGTTCTTTTGATTCAGGATTACCATCTAGAGTGCCAAAAGAACATGAATCACAATCACAAGAGAATACATAAAGGAGAGAAACTGTGCAAGTGTGATGATTGTGGTGCTTCTTTTACTCAAGCTGGCAGTCTGAGGAAACATAAGAGAATGCATACAGGAGAAAAACCTTACACGTGTGATGTTTGTGGTGCTTCTTTTACTCGAGCTGACAATCTGAAGACCCACAAAAGAACACATACAGGAGAGAAACCTTACAGATGTGATGATTGTTGTGCTGCTTTTACTCAAATTGGTACTCTGATGGAACATAAGAGAACGCATACAGGAGAGAAACCTTACAAGTGTGATGTTTGTGGTGCTTCTTTTACTCAAGCTGGTAGTCTGAGGAAACATAAAAGAATGCATACAGGAGAAAAACCATACACGTGTGATGATTGTGGTGCTTCTTTTATTCAAGCTGACAATCTGAAGACCCACAAAAGAACACATACAGGAGAGAAACCTTACAAGTGTGATGTTTGTGGTGCTTCTTTTACTCGAGCTGGCAATCTGAAGACCCACATAAGAACACATACAGGAGAGAAACCTTACAAGTGTGATCTATGTGGTGCTTCTTTTACTCAAGCCGGCATTCTGAGGAAACATACAAGAATGCATACAAGAGAGTAACTTTACAAGAGTGATGTTGTGTGGTGCTGCTTTAACTATAGCTTGCAATCTGAAGAGACATATGAGACTGCATCATCATCATGTGCTCTGCCTACTACCGTAGGTGTTCATGTATCTCCTCAGATCTCGGTCCCTATTCATGGAAGCAGGTGGTGGATGGAGTGTGAGAGCAGCTGGCAGATTGTGTTGGTTATGGTCTGCACTCTGCAGATGTAGACAGATGATCTCATCAGTAGAGACAATGGCTATGGCCACCGACTAGTACAATCATTACCCAGGAGGAAAGGAACAGCAAACTACCTTCTGCAGAACTTGCCAAGAAACCCTAACAACCATGTTGTTATGAGAGCGAGGTTCTGCAAAGGACATGCTACTGAATGAATTAATGAGTTCTGTACCGCTGGATGATAGATTATTAATCCCAGAGACCAGACAACTAGGCTGAATCATTTCACTCCATCATGAACCAAGCCCACAAGAGCAGTTCTTTGTTGACCACGAACATAATGACACCTTATCATTCTTAGAAATATTAATTCAACATTGACAGGATGGCACCATCCAAAGATCTGTCTATTGAAAGGGAACATGGACGGGTCAGTACCAGAATTTAAATAGCTTTGCATCTATTCAGTATTAGCGTAGCCTGGTATGGACCCTGTTTAATCGAGCTAGAATGATTTGCTATGATGACACACTGAAAGATGCCTAGAAACACTTAACTATAATCTACGATCTGATATATATTCAGCTGACTGCGTCAAGCGTCATTACCAGCCACACAAATCTACTCCCTAAGGTATTAGTGTGTGACATAAAAAATAGTGATGCTCCCACACACAGAGATACACACAGAGACAAGCATACACACACACACACACACATTCACTCTCACTCATTCTGTCTCTCAATCACACTCATTGACTCTCTCACTCAAACTACAGTAATGTACATAAGTGTTTATTATGCATGATAAAATCAAATGGTATTCAACTGATAATATGACAGATGAGAATACATAAACACATGGATTCACATGTTACTGACATGCATTTTCCATGTTACTTGACATGCATCTGCTCAACTCTCTCTCTCTCTCTCTCTCTCTCTCTCTCTCTCTCTCTCTCTCTCTCTCTCTCTCTCTCTCTCTCTCTCTCTCTCTCTCTCTCTCTCTCTCTGTATTCTTTCATATTGTGACAAATTAGATGATTGACAGAGGACCTAGTTAGTAGTGTTCTCTGGCGATATATCTTGAATATTGAATATACAAGATAAAGGATATGATTTTGCACGTTTTGTCTAGAGGTCACTCAAATGAGCTAATCATTCCCGCAATAGTCTTTTTGGAAAACCATTTTTCTTTGGCTCAACCCCCATTGTGAGACCATTATGTATCTACACAGAAATTTATAAAAGAAGTAAAAGGTTCCCTCAAGACCAAAAGGAGATCTGGACTCTTCGCCTCTTTACAACTGAGGATCCTTCTCACTCATTATACTGTTGACAGTGTGCTGTTTGTCCGTCACATTAGATCTTCCTTTATTTATCTATTATGTCAGTATGACCTATATCAGGTTGTCCCATTTCTTTGAGATGTAGGATTCAATTATTTGTAGACAAACTCAATAATAACTGAACATAACATCTGTTGAACAGGACATCTACATGACAGGTTCTTGACAAAAGTGGAACAGACATCCATAAGGAAATGTTTACACCATCCATTGTACAAGACATACATCATGAGATACTTGACAACATCTATACAGGACTTTTCACAATATGTAACCAACCACAGTACTTAAGACAGTCACAGAGACAATACTTGACATCAACTGTACAAGACATTCTCCTGAGACATGTACTTAAAACACTGATTCATTAAACACAGTTCATTGAGCTGATGGTGAGTCGAGTGATGACCATTGTTTCCTCTCCTGTCATGTCAACATTTCAAAAATTCCAAAAAATTATGTCACACATGCATGTAGAGAAACATGATACACCACCTCGGATCCCTCCTCCAACCAATAACCAAACTCTCCTCCTCCTCCTCTCCTCTCTAATCACCACTACCCATTGACTTTTATCTTTTCTTCTACTGTTAATGAGGGAAAACCAAGATAAGCCATAACCTGGGGCAAGCATAGGGACATTCTACTCCACTGGTCTGTTTAATCCTTTTTGCACCTATGATGATGTTGGACAGCTCAGGTTGCAGTTTTCCCCATGATGATTTTTCAATTCAGGCTATTCC
The DNA here is from genome assembly GCA_014155875.1 of Cepaea nemoralis. Taxonomy (NCBI): domain Eukaryota; kingdom Metazoa; phylum Mollusca; class Gastropoda; order Stylommatophora; family Helicidae; genus Cepaea; species Cepaea nemoralis. The sequence continues at coordinate 31,507 of JACEFZ010020662.1, read as the reverse complement.
CTGCAGTCACAGTTTGAAGAAAAGTTACAGCCTTGTCTTTCACTGGTGAGTTGACTGTTTATGAAGTTGACACTTAGGACTTTGTTCTACTTTTCCTGTAGAGGAAGATCTAAGATACAAATATGTCCCAGTCTTCTTTCTTCTCAATCTATCTCACTTACTCTGACTGTTCATGAAGTTGACACTTAGGACTTTGTTCTACTTTTCCTGTAGAGGAAGATCTAAGATACAAATATGTCCCAGCATTCTTTCTTCTCAGTTACTCTACAAGTCTTCATTCTGAAACACTGTGTGAGCACCAGGCTGGAGATTAACTAAGTTAAGTCCTAGCTAAACAATCCATTGTCCCAGTCATTTCACCAGACTTCTAGAATGAGGTTAACAAGACTTGTTTTCATTTTCTCAGATGACATTTGATTAATGATCACTGTACTTCTTATTATTGAAGTCTTCAGAACTGTTTTTCTCTCTTGTTTTTATATCCAGCTGTTTGAGAGCGGAGCTGAAAGCCTCTAAGAAATTCCCATAGTGTGGGTTCTAGAAGATTTCACTTATAGAGGAGTTGGTTCTGGATTCTGGGACTACTGGTTAGTTTTCCCAGATGATATATGGATGCCTCTCCACCATCCTCTTGTTCTCTGTCAATATACAAAATGACACAACATCTCTTTACATTTGTTAAAAGATAATGTTATCATCCATTGACATACACAGATGGAGATGGGGAGGAAAGGGAGGATGTTGACCAAACACACCTCTCCTGGGTTGATGATGTAGTGAATGTCACTGTGATGTACTGAGGGTGATATGTTTTCTTTATTCCCCCTTTTCTGTGGTAATCACAAGCCTATATGTGGAGACAGGGGTAGCTTACACAATTACAAGCATTTATGTGGTCCAAGTTCCACCATGTTTGAACCACAGTAGACCTGGGCACAGGGAGGACCAGACACACTAAAGCAAGCACTTTAAGGCAAGCAATATGAGCAAGCATTGTGACATAGCAACATGGGGCAGGCATTTGTGAAGGGAAATGGAAAATAGGCATTTACACCTGCAATATGCAATAGGTATTAACTAATGGCATTTACCAAATTAGCAGCCCAAACATCCATTCCACTGGTGGTGATGTTGGTGCATTAATGTCCTATTCCATATATACTCACACAGCAATGCCAGACCTCACCCCTTTTTCACCAGACTTGACTCACAGGTACATCATCATCATCATGTGCTCTTTCCCCACTGAGTATCTACCACAGTAGGTAACAGAAGCTCAATTGCATAAGCAATTGTCCTCATGTGCACCAAAGCACATATGAGGAAAAACATGTTTAGTCCTTGCAAATTTGCCTGAGCCATGTATATGTTCAGCCAACCAAGATACAGGTTCACACACCTATTGTCCTTCTAGGAACTAGGTTATATGAACCATCCAACAGCAGAGGTAATAGTGTAATACTTCAGGGAGAAATTGTATTAATTCTCCTGAGCTTAATGTAGCCACCAGCATCACATGGACTTAGCAATTCTGGCGTGCCATACACCGTCCAGCTTACATATGGATATTGAAGCGTCCCACAAAGGAACTTATACACGTTTACATCACACATTCCAATCCAGACTGCCAAATGTTAACTCGCCAAGAGCAATGTACAGTTGGTTAAGAATGAGTCATCCCAGGCATGAAGAATGCACAAGGGGTTTGTTTGCGAATTTGCATTGAGTGGATTAAACAATCATCAAGCATACGCAACCAGTCACACAGAGATGATAGGCACTTGGAGTATACAGCGTGAAAGACCTGTCAAGGTTGAAAGAGGCAGTATTCAGAATACTGGCGCACAGAAGTTAGGTTTTCCACCTTCACATTTACTTCATAAAATACTCATATATTCTTCTCTTTCGTTCACTAGGCATCCACAACATTAAAGTATGTTTTCAAGTGGTACCTGTCAGCCAGAGAACAATATATTATCGAATCTTTCAGGCATGTTGGGTCAACCACATCACAAATTGCGACTGTTCCTGATGGAATCCCCCCGTCTAACTAATTGGATATTCATATATGGCCCAGTGAAAAGCGTGGGCTGCTACGAATTAGCCAATGAAAAGACAAGCGCATACCGCTGTCCTCCCCCAACTCGTTCTAGAACATACGATTCCAAGAATAGCCTGGCTATCTGGAAACGCAGCTCAAATGTGGTGGGCTGGGAATGGGGAATTCTGATTTCATCATGTTACACGTATACACACACTCATATGCATCCACTCTCCCACTGTCTCACTCTCTCTCTCAGTGGGTGAGTGATTGTTGGTGGGTAATGGGATGGGTAGAGGATATGTGAGTGGGTGGGGAGATGTGTGTAGGTGGGGGATGTGTGGGTTGGGGAATGTATGTGTTCTTGGGGTGTGGGTGGATGGGATGTGTGGTGTGTGAGAGGTGTGTGTGGGTGGGGAGAGGTGTAGGGATGTGGTGAATGGGTGGAGGCATGTATGTGTGGGTTGTGTGTGTGGTTGGGTGGGGGAGTTGGAGTGAATGGGGGATGTGTAGGTGGGTGGTGGATGTGTCTCATAACATAGTAATATGCATTGTTTATGTTTACAACATTCATTTGACAATGTTATTTCCTATGCATGTTGATAAAAGAAAGATGAGTTACTGGAAGGGCCGAATGTAAGACGGGCCTGCATGCCCAATTTGTTACTCTTTGAAAATAAAGTCTGTTCATTCGTTCTCTCTCTCTCTCTCTCTCTCTCTCTCTCTCTCTCTCTCTCTCTCTCTCTCTCTCTCTCTCTCTCTCTCTCTCTCTCTCTCTCACTATTTCCCTCATTCATTCACTCTCTCTATCTTCATTTACTTTATCTCTAACTCTCTTACTCTCTCTCACTTCCTGTTTCCGGTTACGAGCGGACGTGTTTTCACAAGCTCTCCCAGTTTTTATAGAATTTATCAAGTTTTGTCTAATTTCAATCGAGATGCTGTGTATATCATTGTGTTAGTTCTGAAACTGGATCTAATACGAATTAATATCTTAAGTTTATGTGACTGTGGTGTAGTGAAATGAGGATTCCTTTGATAAATGGACGGTAAGGTCATTCAATTTCGAAACCTACCAATTATCGATTAACGACAACGTGTGTAAACCATGCTTGACTAGCGCGTGGTAAGTCGCCAGCACACAATATCGCAACAAACGAACCGAAACGCATGACTTCAAATAGCCCGCGGTGCGTCTAGACTACAATGAGTTCGCTGCATTCTTCAAACGGGTTTGATAACATGATGCAGTAATGTCATCTATAGGAGAGGCCTCTCTGGAGGTGACTGGTGTTAAAACAAGATCCGGTTTACGATCGGCCGTGAATAAACCATACACACTAAACAAAGAGAAGGCAGTGAAGACCAAGCTAGCCAGGTGTGCGAATCCAGTCGACCGAGTCGTCCAAAAAACACCAACTCTGGCCAATGTGTTACAGTATCCTTTAACAATAATACAGGAGAAGAGTGAGTTCCCTTGAGCAAGATGGCGGGACATTTCTTCGTCCCGTAAAATGGAACGTGTTTTTTCCGAAATGTGTATGGATTAAGTGTTTTTTTCGTGGTGAAATGGAGTTCGGACCGTGCAACGGAGTTCGTGCACGCGCGTCCGGTCTTCTTTCGGCGTATCATCGGCGCCCGGTGGCGATAGTTAAGCCTAACATGACGGCCAGACGACCAGCTAGGACACAACGTGGTAAGAGGGCGGGCGCGCGCAGAAGGCGCTTAAAATGTGACAGATTGGGTATCGGAAATGTTCGAGTACTGTACTGGAACTGTGCATCATTTAGTCAACGCCGACCCATTCTTGAAAAACTACTCTACGGAAACGATATTGTAGTCTTGCAAGAAACACAGCTCACCGACGGAACAGTCAATGTTGCGGGATTTCAGGGTTTCTTTAACAGGCGGCACCTCGGACAGGCCATTCTGGTCCGCGACAACATACTAGTGTCTGAGATCGATATGTCCGCCTGGAACAGCGATGCCCTGCAAGTGCAGGCATTAAGAATAATGACACCAGTGCAGCTTGTAATCGTTAACGTCTATGCGCGAAATGGGAAGGTCGACGTGCGACAATGGCAGAGTTTGTTCGATATGGATGAAAGGCATATCATCTACTGCGGGGACTTCAATGCCAGAGGCAGTCAATGGGGGAATTGCATCACCAATAGACAGGGAGAAGATTTGGAGGACGCCCTGGCATCTGCTGCCCTAATCTGTCTGAATGATGGGAAGGTCACTAGAATGGCCACTCGACCAGGCGACTCTGACAGCATCATTGACTTGGCTCTGGTGTCGCCCACCATCGCACCAAGGTGCCGGTGGGGCACACTGGGATACCACGATAGTGACCACTACCCTTGTGTCATCCTGATCAAGAAAGACGGGGCCATGAGTCAAAGAAACAAGACCAATGCCTTCCCGTACGACACCACTGGTCAAGACGCCATAAGCAAGATCAGAAGAAGGAAACTAACTTCCTCCCGTAGGAGACAAGAAAGATGGCTGCAGCCACCATGGTGGAATGGAGAGGTCGAGAAGGTGTGGCTGGGAAAGAGGCAGGCTGTCAAAGACTGGCAAAAGGCCAGAAAGGCTAACATGCCACAGGTTGAGTTGGCGAACCTGAAGACTGAGGTCGTTAGGACGACGACTTTATTCAAATCCTGCGCCAAACAGGCCAAGGCCGACAAATGGGACGAGTTCTGCAGGAAGGTGTGCTCCGAGCAATCTCTTACGACATTCTGGCGCCTCCACAAGAGCATGAACGGTGCTGCACAACGTAGGGGTATACCAGACTTTCAAGGCACAGACCTCGCATGGAAAAAGTCGGATGCGGATAAAGGTAAGGCCCTTCTTGCACGCTACATAGAACAGACTGACCAGAAAGACGAGCCCGCCAGACATAGGACCACAACAACACTCTCTCAGTTGTGCGAGGGGGTCGGGACAGACGAAGAATGGACAATCACAGTTGACATATTGCGTGCGAATGCTCAAGAAATCACCTAACACCGCCCCAGGCCCAGACGGCATCCGATATGGTGACCTAATGGTGATATCAGATGATGACATGGAAGAACTGGCCAGAGAATTCAACACCAGTATCCAGAGGGGTCAGGTCAAAGAAGAATGGCTACACAGCTACTTGCTGCCGCTGCCAAAACCGAACAAAGACCACTCCAAGATAAGCGGCTACAGAATCATTACGATGCAGAATACTGTTGGCAAGCTACTGGAGAAAATTGTAGCACACAGACTTGCTTGGGACTTGGAACAGCTCGGCTGCTTCCCGCCCACACTTGGAGGATACAGACGCAACAAAGAGTCATGGCTGAATGTGGCGGTCTTTGCTCAAGATGTTTACGAAGGATTTCAGGTCAGAGAAGAGACATGTGCGGCCGCCATAGACTTAGAGGACGCATATAACAGAGTATCTTTCGAGCACTTGATGCAAACCCTCCTCAGACTGAAAGTGCACCCTCACCTTGTACGATGGATAGCTGCAGTTCTACTCCAAAGGAAGGTGGTGCTAAGATGCGGGAGTTGGTCTTCTGAGCCGATAACGATATGTCCAGGATTGCCACAGGGTTCACCACTGTCACCAGTACTATTCAACGTGTATACGGTGCCGATCACTGAACAACAGTTGGATGGGAGGGGTAGGACTCTATCATTCGTTGACGACATCCTCGTGTATCGACAGGGTCGAGATAGACAGGCGGTTGCCAACTATATGCAGGGCGAACTAGATCGAATTTCCTCATGGTGTGCTGATGCCGATGCCCTTGTCAACCCTGCAAAGGCAACGGTTACATGGTTCTCACTAAACAACCATATTGTGAAAACAGACCTGCCGGCAGTTAGAATGGATGGGAGCATTCTGAGTAGAACCCAGTCAATGACATATCTTGGCGTGAGGCTTGATCGTAGCCTGTCCTTCAAAGATCATGTCGACTATGTCATAACGAAGGCTCGAAAAGGTTTGGCAGCAATGAGAGTCATGGCGACTGCCAATATCGAGCAAAGACTGCTATTACTTCTGTTCCAAGGACTTGTGCTTTCACGCATCGAGTATGCCCTGGCCATCCTCACTGTCAGCCCTACACAGATTGGAAGACTTGAAAAGGTACAAAACGAAGCCATGCGCATCATTTTGGGCTGCACGAGAGACACCAGCTGTGTAGCAATGAGATACCTCCTTGACTTCCCGACAATGGAACACAGGATCAAGATCTGGAGAGCTCGTGCATACTTAAAAATAAGTGCAGATGAGCAGCACCCTCTGCATGACGCTGTATTCAGAGAAAAGGGTGACAGGCTAAAGAGGGGCAAATCATGGATGGGTCGGGCGGAAGATGTCGTCGGACAGGTCTGCAGTCTTACCAGTATCAACCCCGGCAAGGAATGGGTGCCGGTGCCTCCAGCTTTTAAGTGTACCTTCTCCTGCATTATCACACTCGACAGACGGTGCAGAGAGCAGAACCCTGCCGCTGTCAATGCAGAGGTTAACGCGCTCATCTATGATCACTCAGATAGCCCCGAAGTGCTCATCTATACAGATGGATCTGTTGTAAAGCAGCAGAGAAGTGCGTGGGCATTTACAGCCCGTTCAGCGGGCCGAACCGTTCAAGAATCCAGTGGTGCCCACTCTATGACCACGAGCAGCATGACGATGGAGGTGATGGCAGTTACACAGGCTTTCATATGGCTGGAATCACAGCATTATACCAACGTGTGTGTACTAAGTGATTCAATGAGCATGATTCAGAAGGTCGAAGCTGGATCTGTACGTAGACAGTGGACTGAGTCGCTGCGGAAGTCTGTTGTCCGCAAAGTCACCTTCATCTTCGTCCCGGGACATGCGGGAGTCGAGGGAAATGAACGAGCTGATAAATTGGCTGGCTCTGCACCCCCTGTAGATGGCCAGCCCATGGATCGTGCCGATGTCATTAACGCCCTTAAAGATATGGCGAGAATAGAGGATTTTGACGCCAGTGATTCCACATCGCTTTCCAGGATGAAAGACCTGGGAGTAAGAATCGGCACAGCCAGACGCGAGAAGTACATCGGGAAAACAAAGCGCCTCGTCAACCAACACAGAACTGGCACTATTAGCCACCGGACGCTGATGCATATGCTGGGGGGAGGATCTGAGCACCTATGGACATGTCCGGAGTGCAACGAAGATACCCCAACTGATAACTGATAACTGAATACACTCCATTATGAGGCATTTCGAACGTGCCTCATCAATTATTACAAGCCTGAACGAATCCAACACAGACAAGATAGAAGCGGGGCCTACGTGGAAGATCTGATTACGACGCCAGTCCTTACAATACATTTATATCACTCAAAGAACAAGTTACTAGCTCAGGGCAGCGTTGAAAACATTAGATCTTGGCTAAAATTAGACTTTGTCGAGCTGGAGAACTCAATACTTACATTCACGAGTAGAGACATATCAAAGACACAAGATATCATCAACATGCTCGTCTCGAGTGAGGACTCAGAATCTACACAGCCCACAACTACAGCTGTGGACACCACAGCAGACAATGTTTCTCAGCTAACACATACAATAAATGAACAGGACAATGCCATCAACACGAGGTCACCTACCCCATCAGTACTCTTGGCCATTGAATATCCAATGGAGCACCTCCAAAACAACGTGGAGACCAACGTAAGTGTAGCAGAAGAAATACCAGCCTTAGATAACACGCCAACTATCAATGAACAATCGTGCGATTGTCATAGGTGCATTGAGGTAATAGAGCAATCCTTAAAGGCGCTCACTGCTACTGTTACAGCGAACATTGCAGCTAACAGCAAGACCAGCAGTGACTACACTGCTCTCAAAGAAGAAATCACGCTCCTGAGAGAGGAAAATCTGTTGCTAAGAAAAACAATAGAAACTTTACAGCACGAGTCCTCCACCAACTCAACTAAACAAGCTTGTAACTCCCGAGCAGCTGTATCAAATTCGGAGAATCTTGAAGCCTAGTTTCACCAAAAACAAGACACGGAAAAACCTCAACGTGCAGAGGAAGATAAAACGCTACAAACAGTCTATCCCATTGGTGTAAAGATAAGCAACAGATTCGAAGTGCTTCAATAAAATTCGTCAGAAAACGTATAGTGCTATAGTGCACTGCCAACAGACAACACACGCCTCCAGGAAACACAGGGAGAGTCACATGGAGACGTACAGACTGCTGCTAAATGGGAGAAACAACGAGCAAGGCGTACTGACAACCAACATGTGCAGACAGCACGACCCGACTGTACACACATTATAATAGGCGACTCTCTCATGAAAGGTCTTTATAGCGACCGGATGGCTACTACAGACACAGACATTGTTTCCATAATTCCTCTGCCTGGGGCTGGTGTTGACCGGCTAACAGACAAGATTAGGAGGTTGGCTGTAAATCTTAACGTAAAAAGGGCAAGCGTCCATATTGGTATCAATGACACCATGAACAACCAGCAAATCACAACATCTCAACTGCTGGCGCTCTTGAACGGATTACGTCACACTTTTCCTAACTCGTCCATCTTCTTCTCCTCCATCATATCACCGAGTTATGGATTCCAGCGTCGTCTAGCTGACATAAATAACAACATATTGCAGAAGTTTTGCTCTCACAACAACATACAGTTCATCAACAACACACCGGTGTTTACTTCACAGTCAGGAGCACCTAAAAAGCGACTTTATAAAGATCAAGTACATTTGTCTACATTGGGCACCAGCTTGCTCGCCAAAAATCTTAAGTACCCTGAACGTACACAACCTACATCCGAATACTGGATCGCGTAGGACACTTTTAGCTACACCACCTCAAACTCAAGCCAGACGACATACTGCCGCCACATCAAGTACCAATAAACCAGAAGAGAGCAGACCACTCAGAACCACGGCACCTGATATCCAAGCCAGACGGAACATTTCCATCACACCAAATCCGTACAATACGCCCTCTTTCACGCAGGAGGGTGATAATTATGAAGATACGTTCCCTCTTCTCCACAGCAAGGATCAATCCAGTAGTAACAACAACGTGTCACCACAGCCTCCTGTTAGCCACGAATCAGAGCCTGTAGTTGGAAGTCGTTACACACCCGTGAGAAATCAACAGTATCCACTCCATTGTAACCCAGAGTTGTTATACCTCACACGGTTTAGCCCAACTTCACTTCGGCAGGCATTTATGATGTCGCTGTACCAAGGTCCAACACAGCCTGGTATTTACTAGCAATTCAGCACAAAGCAACACCGGATCTCGGTACAAGAAAGGGCCTCTCCTATAAAGTTTATGCGCATACTTGGTTATTGATTTATATAGCAACGTATTAGATTGTACGCGGCTGTAAACATTGACTCGTATTTAAGTCACAGAGATTGACACTTAGATATCTTTTATAATACTTTTTATCGCCTTAATACCCTGAGTGAGGAGGTCTTCACTCCCCGCTTTAAACAGAGACATTGACTTGTATAGTCATTTATTGATTCTTTTGGATAACAGTTGGTACTTAGCTTGTGAAGTAGTTTTTTTTTTTCAAGTTAATTATTTGTTGTATGTTCTTTAATTCGTTTTGTTCCTTGTTTGCATTATATTTGTTGGTCTAATTAGTTATATCGTTATAATATTGTCATTTACTTATTGATTTGTATTACTGATATTTTGTAAGTTAATGTAATTGTGATTTTTTTTATGATCGTGTATTTTAGCTTAACTTTGACGAATTTACACTTTCTTCATGGATGAAATGTCTGAGAAGTGGCAACACTGGCTCAATAAGTCAGGAATACGCTTTGGACACTTAAACATTTGCAGCTTATTTAACAAGCTACCAGAGTTATCTTCTATCCTTAATCAAAATTTTCATTTATTCGGCCTTAGTGAAAGTAGGCTTAATGATAACATTTCAGATGAGGACATCTCTATTAAAGGGTACAAAGTTTTTAGAAGGGATCCCTGTAGGAAACAAGAGACAGGCATAATAACCTATGTTTCTAATTTACTAAATGCTCACCGTAGGCTAGACTTTGAAACTTGCGAAATAGAATGTATCTGGCTAGAGCTAAAACTTCAAAACCGCACACCCCTGATAATTGGCTACCTTTATAGAAATCCCAGTGCTGGACACGTCTGGTACGAAAACTTCACTACCATGATGGATGTGGTTTTCGATTCTGGGAAGGAAATTATACTACTCGGAGACTTTAACATTGACACCAACAAATCCAACATAATATGGGGAAATATAATTGCATCATACAATTTCCAACAAATAGTACAACAAGCTACTAGAGTAACAAAGTCATCTTCAACAGTCATAGATCACATTTATGTAACTTGCTCAGACAACTATCATAGAATGCACCTGTACCCAATTGTGCAATGAGCGATCACTACCCAATATGCTGCACGTGGTCTAAAAAAGGAATTAAAACTCCTAAACATAAACACCTAAGTGTAAAATATAGAAGTTACAAAAATTTCAACCAAAACACATTTTTACAGGACTTGCTCAGTTCACCTCTAGACAATGTTTATCAGCTTCCTGACCCGGATGATGCTCTGGAATTCTGGATGACAACCTTTATTGATGTTTTTGATAGACATGTGCCAAGTCAAGGAAGTTCGAGTAAAACACCACGTCAAGCCACCTTGGATCACCCAGGAAATACTTGAAATTATGAGAGACAGAGATAAAGCACATAAAAAGTGGGATCTCAGTGCATACCGCACTTTTAGAAACAAAGTTCAATATAGCATACGACGGGAAAAGAAAAATTACTTTAAGAACTTAGTAATGGATAAAACAAATAGTAAGGATATATGGAAGGCAATTAACACCTTGACAAACAAGTATAACTTCCGAAATTCTTTACCATCAAATCATATTGCATGCGACCAATTCAGTAATTTTTTTCAAACTGACATAGACCAGTTGAAGGCTTCAATACCTAATTCTCCTTGCAACTTATCTTTATTGTCATCGTTTTGTGAGAATAGATGCTCCCGCGATATTCTTTCCGACATACCGCTAATGACAATCACTGAAGTATTCACTTACCTCAGTAACCTAAAAAAAACACAACCTCATCTGGGTTAGATGGAATCAGCAACCGGATTCTCCGTTGTGCTGCGCCAGTGATTTGTACATCACTAACCTATGTATATAATCAGTGTCTAACCAAAAGCCACTTTCCATCAGCTCTCAAAATCGCTAAAGTGTACCCTCTTCTTAAATCTGGTTCATTGGACAATGGTCTCCCGAACAATTACAGACCCATTTTCTTACTATCATCACTATCTAAGCCACTAGAAAAACACATCCATAAAGTAATATTACAGTATCTAGTTCGCAACAAGCTTATTGTTGACAGCCAATCAGGATTTCGACCAAAATATTCTTGCCATACGGCCCTAACAAACATGATAGAAAATTGGCACCAGAATATAAACAACAACAGTCTATGTGGAACTGTGTTTATTGATTTCAAGAAAGCATTTGATATGATAGACCATGTTATTTTAATTAAAAAACTCGAGACAATGAAAATTGGCCTTAATGTAGTCACTCTAATATCATCTTTTCTATCAAACAGAAAGCAAGTAGTATCACAAAATAAATCTCTGTCTCAAACCACTACCTTCAATATTGGAGTACCGCAAGGCTCTATTCTTGGCCCTCTATTATTTGCCATATATATTAACGATCTACCTTTGCATCTTTCGTCGTCCTGCGATCTATTTGCAGATGACTGTACGGTGTACACAAACGCTGAAAACTGTATTTTACTGGAGTCGTCTTTACAACAAGAATTAAATAATGTAGTTAAGTGGAGCTATTCAAATCGTATGCAAATTAACATCACTAAAACAAAAGCAATGTTATTAACAACCAGACAAAGACTTCAAACTCTAAGCCCACACACATCACTTCAACTTCACATCGATAACATGCCAGTAGAAAGTGTAATTGAGCACAAAACATTAGGCCTAATCATTGATAGAAACCTAACCTTTAATTCCCATGTTCAAGCGCTCATTAAACAAACAGCGAAAAAAGTCTATCAACTCGCCAAGATTAAAAACTTCCTTGATTAGGACACAAGGAAACTATTCTATACTTCTCATATACAGACACACTTTGGCTACTGCTCTACAATCTGGGACGGTTGTTCTAATTCAAACACCAAGCGACTTTACTCACTCCAGAAACGGGCCATGAGTCTAATTTATAGCAAACATTTATCTGACAATCCTAGCCTGTATAAACGCCTTCAGTTACTACCATTCCGCAAACGCCTGCTTTTCAATAAAGCTAAACTAATTCACAAAATCCTGCATCGGAATGCCCCAAATTACCTTTGGCCTTTGCTTAAATATAATGCTAGACACAGTAAACGTTTAAATATACTACACATTCCGAAGCCTAGGATTGACTTATACAAAACAAGCTTAACGTACTCTGCATCTCAGCAGTGGAACAATCTTCCACAAGAAATCAAAGACATCACCAATCCCTATTCATATAATCGCAAATTATTCGAACACTATCTCAATACGGATTACCTTCCCCCTTAATAACTGAGATAATAATAATAATAACAAAACCCTAATATAACAGCCAATCACCTTTTTGTAGGCCAGTATATTCCACATGGCCAATAACAAGTGTCAGACCATTATCTAATATTACTGTGTCGTGTAGTTTTGATGTTTGCATTTTGCCCATGCCTTTATAATGCATATCTTTTATATTGTTACTGTTCTTTGTTAGCCTTGAATGATGTGTGAATGAAATAATGTATGAAAGAGAGTGATAGAAGGGCAGAATGTTAGACGGGCCTGCGTGCCCAATTCTTAACCCTTTGAAAATAAAGTTTGTTCGTTCGTTCGTTCTCTCTTTCTCTCACTCATACACAGACAGACACACACCCTCACGCTATCACTCATTGTTTAACTCACTCACTCTTACCCTAGCGCACTCACTCTTTTACTCTCTCTCTCTCTCTCTCTCTCTCTCTCTCTCTCTCTCTCTCTCACTCGCACACAAACACATACACACACGCTAACACTCATTCAGTCACCTACACACGCTCACTCTCTCATACACAATCCTTCACACACACACTCGCTCACACATACGCATGAACGCATGCACGCACACCCACTCTCACACGTTCTCATGCATGCACTGACACATTCCCTCACCATTTCTTGCTCAGTCACTCTCTCCACACACACGCATGCACGTGCGCACACACACATTCTCTCTCTCTCTCTCTCTCTCTCTCTCTCTCTCTCTCTCTCTCTCTCTCTCTCTCTCTCTCTCTCTCTCTCTCCCCACATGCACACACATATATAGTAAACAGTTATAGTTAAACCATTATAATCAACAATTATTATTAGACATTTATTTGTTATTTATTATTTATATTAGACATATAATAATAATAATAATTATTATTATTATTAGAATTAGACTGTTCCTGACAGGTTTATGCAAACAGAAAGACTTCATTTTAAAATTGCAATTACCATGGGAATAACTGATGCTCCACGTTCAAACAATATGAATAATTATGTGTTTGTGAGCCGGGTACCAGGCGTTCGAAGCTCAGCTGTGACCGATTTGTGCTGCAGACCATGTCACGTTGTGTTATAACGTGCTGGTATGGGAGCCGGTCGTTCAGAAATCAATGGCAAATTACTGAACGTAACACTTGCCTAGTACATCAACAGCAGCTGAAAAATGTTGATGTTGACTGCAACGTCCCATAAGGGATATGCACAAAAAATTTTTTTTATATACTTCATTTATTCACTTCATATGATATGTGACTCAGCAGTATAGAACTGACAAGATGCAGTAAATATATGCCAGGCAATAAATTGGACAACGTATTGTTTATGAATTCTGTGTTTAAACTTTAGAAATATATTAATTTTGATTTCTGTTTAATTCAAACTGAAGCTCTAAAATACTTCAACATTATAACTGTGTGCCTGAACAAATCCACCATATCTCCCATGGAATGTCAATTGGTCTAAACATATGGGACTACCACCATGTACCCAGTACAGCTCATGGTGTGAGAGGTGGTCCTTGACTTGACTTTCATGGATGTGGTGCTTATGGTTGTGTTCCTTTTGACTTGACTTTCACTGATGTGATGTTTATGGTTGTTGTGTTCCTGTTTACTCAACACTTGTTAGTCTCTAATGATGGGGTATCGCAGTGAACAGGCTATCACAGTGATCTTGACAGGAACAGCCACAAAGCATGTGCCAAAATATCTCTGGTAGATAACTCAATGAAGGTGATGGTGGCCAACTGTGTTTGCTTGGCCTCTCTTCCCTGCTCTAACAGCCAGTGTAAACCATTTCTGTATAGTGTATATACTACATACTATGCATATACAATTGTGTAGGTGTGCCCATAATTTCAGCCTGTACATTTACAAATAATGATGACTATCACAACTGATTAGAAGCCCACACAAAATAATATTTCCAAACTAGTCTATCACATGCTCTCTGGCAACTGTTACAGTCACAGTCTGACAGGGAAACAGTGATGCTGACTGAGCTGCCCAGGGGTTTCGTGAATGAGTGTAACATTTGTTTGCTTTGTGTTTAAGTTCTTTACTGGTGTAAATTTGAAATTATTTTCATAGTTTATCGTATTTCAGAATTCACTGGGTTAACTTGCCTTGTCAACTTTGTGTAACTGGTGTTGGAATATCCCAAGTTATTTACTCTTGTGTAATAAATCATAAATTGTTACTCATTGTTGCAAACATAAATGTAATACACCATTATGACTAATAATACAATTATTGACATTTGCAAAATTAAAAATACAGTTTGTTGATTGTGGTTGTTCTTTCATTCGCTGTTGATTTTGCCAAAGTTGAGTGGCTCTGTGATCAATGGATGACTAAAAATGTATTTGGTTCACTTACTGGGGTGGAGATAATAGTAAAGGACTTTCCCCCTCTGCCGTGTGTCCACCTTGACGAGGTAGAGGGGCTTGAGTGTTCCAATGACCCCAAGAGCTATGCCGATGGTAGCACAGCTACTGGTAGGGTCACCCATGTCGGACAGGTCAAGGGCGAGGAACCAGACAAAGAGACACACAAACCTGCTGCCTTGTAGGTAGACTGGGGACAGTAAAGGGCTAGGGAAAGCACCCCAAAACATGCTTGTCGAAATCAGATGTACTGAGCCACAGGCTTGACAAAGCAGTGCAATGTAACTTTAATTCATGATGTCACAAATTAAAATTAATTGTTATGGTGCTAATCCTGTGAAGTCCCATCAGGCGGTGATAGTGCCGGGCCTCCTGACTCGAGGGGTCCAGCCATGACTACTGGTGGTGACCTTCCCCTGTGCTGTGGAGGCAAGGCACAGAGGAGTAGGTTAAGAGCTATTGACCAAACACCCCGTACACTCAACATACTACAGTGGAATGACTGAAGGAGTTTATAACAAGAAAGTCTCCCTAACAAAGCGTCTTCATAAAGATAGAATAGATGTGGCATGCATCCAAGAGACACACCTCAACGTCAATTGCAAATTCTCAGTCAGAGTATATTAGGCCACACGTTTTTACCGCGAAGGACACAAAAGAGGAGTTCTAATACTTATTCGAAATACAATACCTTGCAGCAAAGTATCTGTAATCTCTGACAGCCAAACAGAAACTATAGGTGTTGATATAATATAAATGATGTGAAAATAAGAATCTACAATCTGTATAGCCCAGCAGATAAGAACCTGCACTCTCAAACTAGAAAATAACTAACACAAACTGCATTATTGTTGGAGATTTTAATAGCCATTCAGAAAGATGGGGATACCCAGATACTGACAAAAGAGGAGATGAAGTGGAGGACTGGGAAATTACAATTACAAACGAGCAGATTGGGACATATTTGCTTTACTAACAGACAAATATTGTGAAAACATATATACACGATATGGCAACATGAAGCAAATGGTGGAGAGTCTAACCAGAGCAATAATACAGGCGGCCAATCAGTCTATTCCAAGAGGAGCGAGGAAAAATTACCAACCATACTGGACTGAAGAACTACAAAGTTTGGAGGACAAAGTTGAAGATGCCAGGAAGACAGCGGAGAGAGAACAAACAATTGAAGCGAACATCTCTCTCAAAGCCATCTCAGCAAAATATAAAAGAACAGTAAATCAAACAACAAGAGATTGTTGGAAGGAAAAACAGAATATCTGAACTTTGACAGGGATGGAAACAAACTATGGAAACTAGTGAAAGCCATGAACAATGAAGGACCGGGAAACAAACAAATAACAATTAAACAAGGAAATACCTTGCTTACAGGGAAAAGGCAGCAAATGCCCTAACCGAACACTATGCCAGAGCAAACCACATTGATATTACAACTTAACAGAAGAAAGCAATCAAAGATAAACAGGTACATCATAGTAATACAGCAGCAGCAGAATATATGATGGCAAATCTAACAATGGAAGAAATGGAACAGGCAAAGAATACCCTAAAAAAGAAGAAATCACCAGGAAAGGATGGAATCACAAATGAAATGCTAATAGGTCTAGGCACTAAGTCAAAAAAAGAAACTACTAGCAGTCCTAAATTACAGCTGGAAGAGAGGGATAGTCCCAGAAAGGAAAAGACCTGGAAGAACCAAATGGCTATCGACCTATCAGTCTACTTAGCTGTGTAGGAAAATTATTGGAACGCATTATCAATGGCAGGCTAACATGGCATCTGGAAAAAAAACCAACTCTTAACACCACACCAAGCAGGATTCAGAAAGTACAGATCCACTGAAGATCAAATAACCTATATAGCTCACGAAATAGAGAATGCCTTCCAAGAGAAAAAGCACACACTAGCGGTCTGGATAGATTAGAAAACATTCCTGGTATTGAGAAAAAGAACACTCAGAATGAAACCGAAAGAAGAAAAATAACCCTCAACTACATAAAAGAACATTACCAAAGCAGCAATTGGACCCATGCATATACAGATGGATCAGCCAAAAGTTCAACAGAAAATGGAGGAAGAGGAATTCTCCTAAATTTAAAAAAATGGAGTGAAAAAAACACAGTCAGTGGCAACTGGAAAATTTTCAAGTAACTTCAAAGCGGAGGTAGAGGCTTTGAAAATTGCAGCAGAAATGCTCTTGATGGAGGAAAATAAAGAGAAGCAAATAGCTATCATCACAGATGCAAAGTCAGCTGTCTCAATACTGAAGAGCAAAAACAGCACAGAACTAGCTGACCTAAGAGCAGCACTCCATGGTCTATGTCAGAAATCCAAAAAAGTTGTAATACAGTGGATCCCATTACATTGCAGTATACCTGGAAATGAAGAGGCTGACAGACTGGCAAAAGAGGGTGGACGACTACCTCAGCCTGACATAGACATTACCTATAATGAGGCAAAGAGGTTTATAAAAAGCACTTATAGAACCAAATGGGAATCAGAGCATCCAGGCCACCAGAAAGATGATGCATTTACAAGCTCGACCGAAGAGACAAGTAACAATCTTCAGACTCCACACAGGACATAACAGACTGAAATACCACTTGTTCAATAAACTAAAGATAGGAGATACCGATGAATGTAATTCTGGGGACTGGTAAAATGACAGCTAAACATTTGCTGCAGGAGTGCACAACATTTACAGAACAGAGAAAGATATTTTGGTCCACACCTGCTTCATTTGAGGACAAGCTCTATGGAGATATCAACATGCTCAAGTTGACTGCAGCTTACTTTAACTACATTCAGGTTGACATCTAAAGGTGCACGAAGAAGTATTTAGACTGCCATACTTCATATCACAGGTATTCGGTTACATTAAGCGTCCCAGAGGCATGAAATGGATTATTGCTTGGATAGCAAATCCATTACGTGGAAAGTCCGAATCGAAAGCTCACTGTGTGGGCTTCATAAAAGGTGGAAAAAGTGTCCTAGTGGCACAAAATGGAATATTGCTCGGATAGCAAATCCATTACATGGAAAGTCCGAATTGAAAGCTCACTGTGTGGATGTCATCTGCAGACTGCATTCTTCTGGTTTCCGGAGGAACAGCCTGTGGTGAACGGAAGGCCCAATATACGGAAGTGAGGCTTAGCAGCCATGTGCAGGACGTGACGATTCCTTGGGTGAGCCCAGTACCAGAGTGCTATGTATCGGCTCTGCAAGTATGGAAGCCTCCTTGGATGGCAGGGAATGCCCATGGTCTGCCCCTGTCTCCCCTTGAGGGCTGACCAGGATGTCTTTGGCGGTTCTAAATGGGCCATCTGGAATGGGGGTATAACACCACAACAGAGAGATTCAAACCTCATAAGAAACCTCCGGGGAGGTTAACCCGGCCAATAAATGCCAGCAGAAGTCGGATGTGGCGCAAGAACGCAGCTCTGCTGTAAACAGGCACAACGCAATCACGTCCGAAAACCCACCCCAAAAAAAAAAAAAAAAATCCAAACTCCGGATAAACGCAGAAGGAGAAGAAGTAAAGGACTTTCTTCTTTGAGGCGGTAATAACAGACTACTTAACTTGTAGTGTTGATTTGTTGCAGGATAATATTCTTTGAATGTTTAAGTTTTATCTGTTAGGGTTTTTAAAACACTCTTCTCTTAGAGTGTGACTGCAAGGCTGTTGTAACAGATATCTCTTGGCAAACTTGTACTTGTGATCAGCTTTCTATTATAGCCGTTGTCTAACAATAAAATTAGGTGTTAGTAGTGGTGGTTGGTTCGCCATGGCAGTGAAGCATGCTTGCCTGCTGGCACGGTAATCAAGTATTTGAATACACTTTAGTGAATTTTGTTAAAATTGAATAAACTACAAAAAAATACAGAAAATTGAATACATACATAGAAATACAAACAGAGTTTCCAGTTAAGGAGATTCATTCTGAAAACTAAGACAGTAATGCTGTCAGAAGACTTCCTTTGGCGTCGAAAAGACACTTCTAAACAAACAATATAACCAGGAGATCCCAGCCTGAGAACCTATATCTAAAATGCTTAGCTTTCCCACTGTTGGGTTAAAGAGACAGAGTTTGGTGGCCCCACAATCATAGAGATCCTGGCAGTTTATATGCTAACAAGATATGTTTACTTTACTAAAGTAAAATGGACATTCCCTGATACTTAACTTCTTCTTCTTCAGCATTCAGAGCCATTGAGGTTCTTTGCTGCAGATACAAGCTGCCAAGCGACATCTCGGGGTAAATAATAATAATTCCAACAGTATAACTTGATAACAAATACGGCTCGTAAATAACAGTCGTCAAAGCAGGTTTAAGAAGCCAAACCTGAATTGAAGAAGGAAATCTACTCCAATGGACTTTGAAGGTTGAAACGTTGTTTATTTTCCACAGTGCTCAGGCTTGTAACAACGAAATTAATACACAATGATTTACTGTGCCTGTTCTGACCAGGCGGGCAGTAATAGAATTATAATGAATATTAGTAACATGTCCAAAGCCATCTACACTCGAGTTATAATAACGTCCTTGCCCGTCCATACGGCGTCCTTCTGTCTATCTTCGCAATGTCCTTTCTGCCAATTTTCAGACATCAAGATTCTGCGTTTATCCGCCTGTTTATTTGTATCTGCAAATGTCTCTTTGACTGTAATTTCCTTTAGTTTTCCTCTGTTATATGTTGGGTGTAACCTTTGTAGTTTAGCATAGAAAGCTCTCTTAAGTTTTATTTTAAATTTTGCCCCAACGAGGAAGTGGTCGCTGTAGCACTCAGCTCCTCTATAGCTTCTACCTTGTTGTATGCTTGATGCATTTTTGTTGTTAATTAAAATGTGATCTATTTGATTATATGTTCTCTTGTCACGTGATTTCCAAGTTTATGTATATCCTTTCTTTGCAGCCTGGTACTGCTGATCTGCAGTCCTTTGGCTTCTGCTAGGTTGATGACTCTCCATCCATTATCATTTGAAGTTGTATGTAGGCTTTCCATTCCGGCAACTTTTTTTATGAGGTTGCTCTCTACCTATTTTTGCATTGAAGTCTGCCAGCACAATCAGGATCCTGTTTGGGGGTTTCTTCTATGATATCTTCCAGTCCATTATAAAAGTCTTCTTTAATATCATCTTCTTTCTCTTCAGTAGGTGCATGTACACTAATCATCGTTATATTACTTAACACAGAAATAAATTCAGAACGGGGAGTATAGTAAATATTTATTTATTGGACATTTAATTTGGAATCACAGGACACAGCGTGATCTTAGGATGGTGTACAACTGGTGGTCTGTAAGTATGACAACTTAACATTAGAGTTATCTGGTTCTGCTCCTTCCAGCTCCAACTTTCTACACTTGTCACCAGGAGGTATGCTCTGGGCTTGGATTGAAACTTCAGCAATTCTCAGTCTGAAATTGTCAAAACAAATGGTACACCTTAGATAGACTGCTTGAACTGGGTTTTAGTTCTGACAGCTACACACCACAAGTCCCCATAGAAACAATACTGGAAGGCCACGGTTAACGTCGGAGTTACGTTCTTGGAAAACGGCGTATAGCGAAACACTATTTCCCATAGAATTAACTGAAATATGGTGTATTATATAATGTTTATTTTAATGGTTGTTTGTAATTATTGGCTACATAGAGGTGGGTTGGAGGGCGAGTGGTAGAGTTATTGGGACGTAGGGGAATTAAATTTTGCCTCTCCATCTGAGGATAAAACTGTAACCTCAGTGGCGAGGGACACTGTCAATAGCGAAAGTTAATCTACACACAAAATTCAACCCATCACTTCTATAAAAGTGTGTGTATATCCTACGCTTAAGTTCAAAGTGAGAGAGCGCAAGTAAAACAAAAGACAATTGTAAAATGAAACTGTCAATAACTATTACTACTAGTAATTAATAGTATTACCATGGCCCTGTCATGGGTTTAACGTGGTGTTTCCTAAAGGCATGGCTCCGACAGATGACCGACTGCTCGTGGTGCTGAATTGCTGTTGTTATTCTACAGCTATTTATACAGGAAACAGACAAAGGAAATATAAGAGGAAATTACGAGGGCATCAAGCAAGCTGTCGGCCCATCAGAAAATAAGATGGCCCCTTTACGATCAACGGGGGGGGGGGGGGGGGAGTAATCATAAAAGATCGAGCTAAACAAATGGATCGCTGGGTGGAGATCACTGTCGGGGAAGAATCTTTAGAAGCCATTGAATAACAACCCACAATACATGCCCTGGATAATGAACCGTTCCTCACAGAAATCAGTGAAGCACTAGATACTCTCAAATCAGGCAAGAGACCAGGAAAAGATGGTATTCCACCTGCAATTTTAAAATGCGGCAAAGAAACATTCATCCCAAAATATATGCAATACAGCAGCTCTGCTGCAAAGAATAATCTTATAATCAGTACCACAAGATATGAGGGACGCAAACATTGTTACTATTTATAAAAACAAAGGTGACAGAAGCGATTGCAACAATTATCGTGACATTTTCCCTTCTCAGCATTGATTGATTGATTGATTTAGGAATCGACATCACAGCATTCGGGGCATTCCCATAAGCGCTCCGTTCCCATCCTCAACAGCCAGCGAAGAGTTCCAACACTAATAGTACCAGTAGCAATCTGATTATATGTCCGTCTCGCCTTTCCCCTGAGCGTCGAGCCTCGGCCAGATCCCTTCGTCACTCCTCGCTGTCTCATTCTTGCCAGACTATGGTGATCCATTTGCTCCTCCAAGGTGTGCACGTGCTCCCACAAGGCCGCAACCACGTCTGCCTGTCATGTATCAATATTCCACCAAGTTCTGCAGAGCCAGCCAATCTGTCCGCCTGTTCATTTCCCAGCACACCAGCATGCCCCGGAGAAAAGCATCTGAACTGCCATCACCAGCATGCCCCCGGAGTAAATTCTTAACCCTTTGAAAATAAAGTTTGTTCGTTCGTTCGTTCTTTCAGACAAAAACTACAGACCCTAGCCATAACTGGATCACCGCTCGAACTCCACATTGACAAGTTACCTATAGTTAATGTGAATGAACATAAAACACTAGGTCTTTTAATTGACAGCCATTTGAACTGGAGCTCTCATGTTCACGCTCTTACCAAGAAAATAGCACAAAAAGTTTACCAACTTGCTAAAATTCAGCACTTCCTGGATGAAAGCACACGAAAAATATTCTACACACACTATATCCAATCACATCTTGATTACTGTTCCACAGTTTAGGATGGTTGCCGTAAATCTTATTTAAAATGACCATGTTCTCTACAAAACCGCGCTATTCGTCTGGTTTCTGGCATAAAGCACGTTGAAAGTAATAATTTATACAGTCATCTAAGACTTCTACCACTTCAAAAGCGCTTCCTTTTCAACAAAGCCAAATTAGTGAATAAAATTATATCTCAAAATACCCAAGAGTATCTTCTGCCGCTGATTCAATCTAATGCAATGAACAGCAAGCGTCTAAATTTGTTACATGTCTCAAAGCCTAGATTGGACCTATACAAAACATGTTTCGCCTATTCTGGTGCTCACTTATGGAATGATCTGCCTCCAGATCTGAAAACTCCAATGAGTCCCTACACATTTAACCGAAAACTCTTTCAATACTTAATCCATACCGACTATTATAATTGTTTAACTATAATTGTTCACTATATATATGTGTGCGTGTGGGAGATAGAGAGAGAGAGAAGAGAGAGAGAGAGAGAGAGAGAGAGAGAGAGAGAGAGAGAGAGAGGAGAGAGAGAGCGTCTTACATTCGGCCCTTCCAATCACTCGTCTTTCGTTCTTTCGAGAGAGAGAGAGAGAGAGAGAGAGAGAGAGAGAGAGAGAGAGAGAGAGAGAGAGAGAAGGTGGGTGTCAGAGAGAGGGAGAGAGTGAATGTGTGTGTGTGCACACGTGCATGCGTGTGTGTGGAGAGAGTGATTGAGCGAGAAATGGTGGGGGAATGTGTTAGTGCTTGCATTCGTACTTGTATGTGTGAGAGTGAGTGAGGAAGTCGTGCGTGCGTGTATGCGTTCATGCGTATGTGTATGTGTGAGAGAGTGTGATTTGAGAGAGTGAGTGTGTGTGTGTGTGAAGGATTGTGTGTGAGAGAGTGAGGCAGTGGGAGAACTGATGTGTTAGTGTGTATGTTTGAGCGCGCGCATGCATGTGAGTGTGTGTATATGAAAGAACACACAGAGAGAGAGAGAGAGAGAGAGAGAGAGAGAGAGAGAGAGAGAGAGAGAGAGAGAGAGAGAGAGAGAAGTGAGAGAGCGAGCTGAGCAGATGCATGTCATGTAACACGCATGTTATGTAACACGTGAATCCATATGTTTGTGTATTCTCATCTGTCATATTATCAGTTAACTACCATTTGATTTTATCATGACTCATGTTCATTACTGTAGTTTGAGTGAGAGAGTCAGCGAGTGTGAATGAGAGACAGAATGAGTGAGCGTAAGTGTGTGTGTGTGTGTGTGTGTGTGTGTGTGTGTGTGTGTGTGTGTGTGTGTGTGTTGCACGATGTATTGCTTGCCAATTGTTTTGTCTGTCATATTATCAGTTAAATACCATTTGATTTTACATGCATAATATAAACTCGCCGGTCTCTCTGGTTGTGGGGTTACAACACTTTCTCTCTGTAATCCCGTTTATCACGCAGAGTCTCGTAGCGGAGCGAGAGCTGAGGCGGTTCGACTCCCCCCCCCCCCCCTCGTGACTTGCGGGATACTGAGCCGGCCGTTCAGAAAGCAATGGCAAACTACTGAGCGTAATCTTGCCAAGAGATCAACATACAGCTAAAAGATGCTGGTGTTGACAGCTAAGTCCTATAAAGGATATGCTTAATATATATTGTAACAGAAGTGGAGTATTAGTACTAGGTGGGAAAAGGCTACAGCACGATTGAGCATCGGGAGAGAATGGGAGGAGAGATGCTCAAGTCGTGACGTAGTTTGTTGTCAAGGGAAGTTTAGTTTACATCTATACCTGGAAGGCAGCGGACATCTTGTCGTCGCCAGATGGCTAATGTTGTCACCAGCATGAATTAAAGCTTGTTTATATAAAATCAACAGATCTCGTGAGTCCTGCTTTGTTATAATATATATATATATATATATATATATATATATATATATATATATATATATATATATATATATATATATATATATATATATATATATATATATATATATATTCCATTCCATTGGCACCTTGCCGTCTTGACAGACGATAGTTTGTGCTTTAAAAAGGCATAATAACTTTTACGTATGGCGGTAGCGAGTGTGACTGATAAGGCCAATTTGCGCTGTAAATGTCCTTTCACAGTGGGTGCATGTGAACACGTGGTCATTTCCACCATCATGCACCATCTTACGTCTCAAACGCTTGGTGTGTGACTTATCTGCAAAAATTTTCTCCTTTGTCTTTATTCCATTTCTGATGTTTGCCCTCCATGCAACACGTTCAGCGGCGACTTCCTCCCATTGTGCATTATCAATGCCTGTATCAATCATGTCCCGCTTACACACATCTTTGTATCGTAGTAGAGGCCGACCCTGTGATCTCTTACCCATCTGTAATTCACCAAAAAAGATGTCCTTTGGTATTCTACCATCATCCATCCTCCTAAGATGTCCTATCCATCTAAGTCTACGAAGACTGAGCATGGAATAAACTGTCACACAACCTGATCTTTCCAATACTTCAGTATTTGTGATTTTGTCTTGCCACTTAATACCAAGAATTCTTCGCAGACACCGCATATGAAAGCTGTTTAAATTTTTCTCTTGGTGTGAGTAAGTTGTCCAGGTTTCACTGCCATAGAGAAGAGTACTAAGGACACAGGCTTGATAGACAAGGACTTTTGTTTTGGCAGTAAGCTTCCTGTTCTCCCAGACTCTTTTTCTTAACCTGTTCATTGTTGTTGCAGCCTTACCAATCCGGATGTTGATTTCCTGATCTAGGGATAATTTGCTATTTACCACTGATCCTAGATATGTAAAATGGTCTACTATCTCTAGTTCGGCGTCGTCAATAAAGATTGATGGTACCCCATGTGCACCTTGTGACATAATCTGTGTCTTCTTTTTGCTAATTATTAAACCAAACTCAGAACAAGCATTGGAGAATGCAGATAGTAGACATTGCAATTCTTCCTCAGAGTGGGTCGTAACTGCAGCATCATCTGCAAAAAGCAACTCTCTGATCAGTACCCTCCTAATTTTGGTCTTAGCCTTCAATCTCTGAGCATTGTAAAGGCCGCCATCTGAGCGTGAGTGAATGTATATACCACTATCCTGATCACGAAAGGCATATTTCAGTAGAAGTGAAAAGTATATTCCAAAGAGGGTGGGAGCTAGTACACAACCTTGCTCCCTTCTATCTCTAGCTGCCGGAGAGTGAAGACGTGTTTTTGTATCTCTTACTTCTCGGATTATTATTACTGCAAGCCGAATCACCTATCATGGATTTTTACATCAATGTGCTCGTTGTGATTGTGATTCTGAGGATGTGGTGAAATAGTTTTTAGATTAATACAAGTGTTTATTATCGCAAAAATGTGGGTTATATCTAATATTCATTTCGAGTGATAGTTGAACACTATTAAATTTTAACCAATCAAGTGCACGAGGCGTGTCAGATACAACCACGGGACCTCAAATTGCCCGCGGCGTGGCTAGATAACAATGCGATTGCTGCGTTCTTCAAGTTTAGTTAGTCGTAATATTATGCAATAATGTCAGGGGAAGGAGAGTGCTCCGTATTGGAAGTGAATGGTGAAAGGACTCGCTCAGGTTTACGATCGGCTGTCAATAAAACTTACACACTAAACAAAGAGAGTGCCGTGAAGAATAAGCTATCCAAGTGCATAAATCCCAACGGCCTAGTCGTCAAACACACCAACTCAGGACAGTGTGTTACTATTTCCTTCAACAATACACTCTATTATGAGGCATTCCGAACTTGCCTACTCAACTACTACAGGCTTGAACTAATTGAACACAGGCAAGATAAGCACGGGGCCCACGTTGAGGATCTGATTACGACGCCAGTGATTACGATACATTTGTACCGCAGTAAAAATAAACTCATGACACAGGGCAGTAATGAAAACATTAATTCCTGGCTAAAAGTAGATTTTGTTGAACTTGAAAACTCGACACAGACATTCACCGAATCTACTCATACGATGAGTGTACATGACAACATCAACACGAGGCCTGCCAACCCACCAGCGCTCTTGGCTATTGAATACCCAATGGAGCGTATCCAAAACAACATAGAACCCAATGTTGACATTGTTGAAGAAGTACCTGCCTCAGATAACAATAGCATCTTAACTATCAATGGACATTTGTGCGACTGTAAACAGCGCATTGAGGAACTAGAACAATCACTAAAGGCGCTCATTGTCACTGTTTCAACCAACATTGAAGCAAACAACAAGATAAGCAGTGATTACAATGCTCTCAAGACAGAAGTCGCACTCCTGCGAGACGAAAATTTGCTGCTGAGAAATACAGTTCAAATCTTACAGAATGCGTCCTCTACAAACCAAACCGAAGAAGCATGTAATTCTCAAGAAACCGCTTCATCCTTGGGAAATCTTGGGGAAGCTCAATCACACCCAGAACAGATAATCACTATGAAAACAACTCAACGCGCAGAGGAAGATAAAAAACAACAAACACCTCAATGTGCAGACGAAGATAAACAACAACAAGCAGTCTACCCCATTGACGTCAAAATAAGCAATGGGTTTGAAGTACTTCAAGAAAAGTCACCAGAAAACTTACAGTGCTTTAACATGCTGCAAACGGGCAAGACAAGCCAACAAGATACATCGGGAGAACCACATGGAGACATAAAGACTGCTGATAATCGGAAATGGATGAAACAACGGTCGAGACGTGCTGACAACCAACATGTACAGACAGCACGACCTGACTGTACACATATTATACTAGGCGATTCCTTAATGAAAGGTTTATACAGCGACAGGATGGCCACATCAGACAAAGACATTGTTTCAATAATCCCACTGCCTGGGGCTGGTGTAGACCGGCTAACAGACAAGATTAGCAGGTTGGCTGTTAATCATAGCGTCAGAAGGGCAAGCGTGCATATTGGCATCACCGACACCATGAACAACCAACAAATCACAGGGTCTCAACTGCTGGCACTCTTGAACGGATTACGTCACACTTTTCCTAACTAATCCATTTTCTTCTCCTCCATCATATCACCGAGTTATGGACACCAGCGCCGTCTAGCTGACATAAATAACAACATGTTGCAGAAGTTCTGTTCTCAAAACAAGATACAATTCATCAACAATACAGCATCATTCACTTCACAGGCTGGTGCACCAAAAAAGAGTCTTTACAAGGATCAAATACATTTATCTACATTGGGCACCAGTTTTCTCGCCAAGAATTTAAAATATCCAGAACGGACATACCATACATCCAATACGGGATCGCGCCGGACACTTTTAGCTACTCCTGAAACTCAAGCCAGACGACATACTCCCGTCACATCAAGTACCAATAGGACAGAAGTGTGCAGACCACTCATAACCACTGCACCTGAAATCCAAGCCAGACGGGACACTACCACAACACCAAGTCCGTTAAATACGTCGTCTTTCACACAGGAGGGTAATAATTACGAAGATATGATTCCTATTCTCCCCAGAAAGGATCCGACTCTCAGCAACAACGACGTGCCAGCACAACCTCCTGTTAGCCACCAACCAGAGGCTCTAGTTGGTAGTCATTACATACCCATGAGACATCATCAGTACCCATTTAATTGTAATCCAGAATGGTTGCACCTCACACGGTATAGCCCAGCTACACTTCGTCAAGCACTTATAATGTCGCTATACCAATAACCAACCTGGTATTTACTAGCAACTTAGCACAAAGCTACACCGGATCTCGGTACAAGAAAGAGCCTCTCCTTAAACGGTTATCTGCATATTTGATTATAACTTGATCTAGTAACGTATTAGGTTATAAGTTATTACAAACATTGACTGGTTTTGACTTTATCATTAATTGATAGTACTTAGCTGTATAGCTTTTATAATAATTCTAATTGTGTTTTCACGGTGAGTGAGGAGGTCTTCACTGCTCTTCCTTACGGATCTGTGTACGTATTTTTATATATTTACAGAGATATTACTGTTTCTCTGTACTTTAGAGTGTGTTTTGTAATAAGGGACGTAAGTTGTATTCACTTTGTGTGTGTGTGTTTTGCTTTTAAACTTGTGATTACGCATTGTTGAAATGTCTAATAAGTACGAACACTGGCTCAGGAATAATGGGCTCAGAACCGGGCATGTAAACATATGCCATCTATTAGGGAAGCTGCCCGAACTATCACTTATACTTAATCAAAATGTTCACATGTTTGGCGTTAGCGAAAGTCGATTAAATGGCAACATCTCAGATGATGACATCGCTATCAGAGGTTTTAAAACCATTAGAAGAGATCCCTATCAGAAACAAGAGACGGGTATTGCAGTTTATATTTCCAACTCGCTTAACGCCCACCGCAGGCTAGACTTTGAAACCTGTGAGATTGAGTGTGTATGGATAGAGGTTAAACTTCAAAATTGCATACCGCTAGTAGTTGGCTATCTTTATCGAAACCCCAGTGCAGGAAATATCTGGTATGAAAAATTCACCACTATGATGGATGTAGTCTTTAGTAATGCTAGGGAAATAACATTGCTAGGTGACTTCAACATAGACGCTAACAAATCAAACAAAACATGGGAAAACATAATAGAGTCATATAATTTCCAACAGTTAGTCAAACAAGCCACTAGAATCACTAAATCATCTGCAACACTTATAGATCATATTTATACTGCGTGTGCTGATAACATCACAGAATGTAGTGTACCTATAAATGCAATGAGCGATCACTATCCAGTATGTTGCACGTGGTCGAAAAGGGGCACCAAAACTCCCAAACACAAACATATAAGCATAAAATATAGAAATTACAAAAATTTCAATCAAGACGTCTTCTTACAAGATTTGGTCAACTCATCTCTAGATTATGTTTACCAGCTTCCTGACCCAGACGATGCTCTGGACCACTGGCTAAAGACCTTTCTATATATATTTGATAAACATGTTCCATTTAAGGAAGTTCGTGTTAAACATCACACAAAGCCCCCGTGGATCACACAGGAGGTAGTTGAACTTATGAGAGATCGCGACAGGGCTCACAAAAATAGAGATCTAACTATGTACCGTAGTCTGAGAAACAAAGTTCAATATGTTATTCGGAAGGAAAAGAAAAACTATTTAAGAACATAGTAATAGATAAAACCAACACTAAAGATATATGGAAAGAAATTAATACCTTGACAAACAAACACAAATCATCACAATCATTACCATCAAATCAGGTTACATGTGATCAATTCAGTAGATACTTTCAGTCCGACATAAACCAACTGAAGGCTGCAATACCATGCGCCTCATGACATATCTTTATTATCATCATTCTGTGAGAACAAATGCTATGGACACATTTCCTCCAACATACCGCTAATGACGACAACTGAAGTATTTACTCATCTCCGTAATCTAAAAAACAATAACTCATCAGGACTAGATGGAATTAGTAGTCGGATCCTTCGCCATGCTGCACCGGCGATCTGCGAGTCACTAACTTTTATATATAATCAATGTCTAACCAGAGGTCACTTCCCATCAGCCTTTAAAATCGCTAAAGTGTATCCTCATTTAAAAGCTGGTCCTCTAGACGATCGTCTCATGAGTAATTATAGACCAATTTCCATATTATCCTCATTATCCAAACCGCTAGAAAAGCACATCCACAAAACAACACTAGATCACTTAGTTCGCCATAAACTGATAGTTGACAGTCAGTCAGGATTTCGGCCAAAATATTCTTGCCATACGGCACTAACAAACATGATAGAAAACTGGCATCAAAATATTAACAACAATACTCTATGTGGAGCGGTGTTTATAGACTTTAGGAAAGCATTCGATATGATAGATCATACTATTCTAATTAAAAAACTAGAAACAATGAAAGTAAGTTTTAATATAGTGACATTAATAAAATCATTCTTATTAGACAGAAAGCAAGTAGTATCACACAATAAAGTTTTATCTCAAGCCATTACCATTAATATTGGAGTACCTCAGGGGTCTATTCTTGGCCCTCTATTATTTGCCATTTATATAAATGATCTTCCATTAAATCTGTCGTCGTCCTGCGATCTATTTGCTGATGACTGCACAGTATATACAAACGCTGTTGATCGTAATGTGCTAGAATTATCCTTGCAACAGGAAATAAATAGTGTAGTTAACTGGAGTCATGCAAACCGCATGCAAATTAACATTACTAAAACAAAGTCTATGTTAATAGGAACCAGGCAAAGGACTTCACACTCTAAACTCGCAGAGAACTCTTCAGCTGCACATTGGCAGCACGCCTGTAGAAAGTGTCACCGAGCACAAGACACTGGGTGTTATCATAGATCAAAATCTAACTTTTAACTCACATGTTCATGCTCTAGTTAAACAAATAGCCAAAAAAGTATACCAACTTGCCAAAATTAAAAATTTCCTTGACGAAAACACAAGAAAGATATTCTATACTTCTCATATACAAACACATATTGATTACTGCTCCACAGTCTGGGATGGATGCTCCAAATCAATAACAAAACGCCTATATTCACTCCAGAAAAGGGCAGTGCGTTTAATTAATGGTGAAAAGCTTACCGACAATTCTAACCTATATAAACGTCTCCGGTTACTGCCACTCCACAAGCGCCTGCTTTTTAATAAGACCAAACTAATTCACAAAATCCTATTTCAAAATGCTCCAAGCTACCTTTGGCCATTGTTTAAATATAACGCTAGACATAGCGAACGACTAAATATACTTCATGTCCCTAAACCTAGGATAGACTTATATAAAACAAGCTTAGCATACTCTGCCGCTCAGTTGTGGAACAATCTTCCACAAGAAATCAAAGACACCACCAATCATGATACATACATTCGCAACCTGTTTGAACACTACCTTAGTACAGACTACATGCCCCCATAACAAATAACACAAAAAAGACAATAATGGTAACTTATCTCAAACGACAACTAGCCAAAAAACATTCCCTTATGTATGGCACGTTACACCCTCCTTAGGTATTTATAATGCCCATGTTAAACACTGCCTCAGTGAGTCATTTGTTATTGATTATTTTTCATGCGTTTTAATGTTCTTTTGTTGTCAAAAGTTGCTTCATAAGTGATGTTGAATGAAAGAATGTATGAGAGGAAATAGAGAAGAAGGGCAGAATGTCAGACGGGCCTGCGTGCCCAATTCTTAACCCTTTGAAAATAAAGACTTATTAGTTAATTATT